>WWET01005903.1:48806-64349 GCA_011038615.1 Limnodynastes dumerilii
TTATTTGTCTTGGGATAAATGGGGATTTTGTTCTTTGTAAATTAATTGAATTATTTGTTTAAATTCAAGGGGGCCAAAACATAGCAAGTGCAGTAGACAATTACATTTAAATAGCAAATATGCCAGCTCTTTCCAAACAACTCAGCGATCCACCCTAATTGTAACTGGGAAAAAGCTAAGGCTGCCCTCCCAGAAAGAACCCCTGCAACTGCTCAAATGTGCAGCTTAGTTAAAGGCCACATCACAAACCTCCGCCGGAGGACTTGTGGCAGGGGAGTCAGCAAGAGGGGGTGGGGGGGCGCAAGCCCTCGAGACCTGATGGCAGGGCAGTTGTGCGCCCTTGTTCGTCTGCCAGGGCTCCCAGGACATCCCACGGGAGGGGAGCCAGTACCTGGAGAGGGGACAGCAGAGGCCATGGAGAAAAGAAGGGAGAAGAGAAAGACATGCAAAAGGTGATATAGAGAAATTAAGAAGGGTGAAATGTGAAAATTAGATAATAGTAATAAATTAAGAATGAGACAGAAGTCAGGAAGTTTAGACTCCCTCTTGCTTATGCAGCATTTACTCCCAATAGTTATTAGGAAAAGTTGGCAGAATCCAGAATCTTCACGTATTCATGAAATTTACATAGTGTATTTGTATGCACATATTTCCCAGAAATTTTAGTATATGAATACAGCTGGGAAAATAATGAACAAGTCGATTCAACATTCAAGGCAGAATTCCACCTGTAAGACCTGAAGAAATGCAAACTCAGATTCAGAATTAGGTGTATATTTAGCAAGTGTATGCAGGCTGATAAAATTCTTGGCAAGATTGCTGTGTATTTTATCATAGTTAGAAGTATAGTGCCTGGAGCAGTCACTTGTAGTGAAACAATGGTGCTTTCTAAATGGTGTCTCATTAAATGTTGCCCCCCATAGTCATAAAATAGTGTTGCCTCCTTATTTTAACTTCATATTCATGTTGCAGACAGATCATATAAATACAATGACTGCCCCCTTAAAATAAAGAAAACAAGTATGTTGTTTCAAAACATTTTTAATAATTAATTTGACCCCTTTTCATTGTGTAATCATTATCTTTTTGATTGTTATCTGATTGTTCTGAATGGCAAGAACTTCAGTAATGTATCCTGTTAGAAGCTGGTCTTCAGGATTTGAGTAACCTGACTGCAGTTTGTCACTTTTTACAACAATTAAATTGCTGAAGTATTGCTTTAAACATAAACTGTCGAAATGCAGCTACAGCCACCGAGGGAGAGAACAGAGCATCCCAGCTTCCTAATAACATTCGAGATGACTCATTGTGAGCCACTGGGAGTGACACAACTGCTCCTAAAAAAAAATCGCTATTTTGAATACAGTTGAATACAGTGGTCAAAGTGTGGGTATGGAAATTTCAGCACCAGATGTGTCTTGAGTTTGGCAAAGTAAACAGGTCAGCACTGAGTAATCACATTGTGTACATGTCATGTGGGTCACGATTTCTACACTTAACGCTTAGTTTAATTAAATGATCTGGTTACAGCTAGGAAAAAACAATGATAGCTCCTCCACAGGGCTGTTTCTAGGGGCGGACGAGCCTTATTGTCCCCGCCTTCTGTTTGTCCAACCAATATTATTGCCCCTTCTTTTGTGTGCCCAGCCAGCCTTATTGCACCATCCTTCTGTGTGTCCAGCCAGCCTTATTGTCTCTTCCTACTTTGTAACCAGCCAGTCTTATATCCCCAGCCTTATTGCCCCTTCTTCTGTGTCCAGCCAGCCTTATTGCCCCCCTCTTTACTTTTGTCTAGTCAGCCTTATTATCCCTTCCTTCTGTTTGTCCAACCAGCATTATTGCCACTCCTTTTGTATGCCCAGCCAGCCTTATTGCCCCCTCCTTCTTTGTCCAGCCAGCCTTATTGCTCCCTCTTTATTTATGTAAAGTCAACCTTGTCACCATTTTCTGTTTGTTCAAACAGTCTTATTGCCCCCTCATTGTTTCCAGCCAGTCTTTATGTGTCCATCCAGCCTTATTTCCCCTACTCCTGTGTCAATTCAGTCATATTGCCCCCTCTTTATTTGTGTCCAGCCAGCCTCATTGCTCCCCACTTTATTTGTGTCCACCCAGTCTTATTGCCCCTCCTTCTGTTTCCAGCCAGAATTATTGCCCCTCTATATGTGTCCATTCAGCCTTATTGTCCCTTTCATGTCCAGCTTCCCACTCCCCCATTTCAAATCCCCATCTATTTTCTAAAACAACTGTAAAGTAAACTTACCTTTCCCGTGTCTCTTCTGGCTCTCTCCTCCGCAGCGCACGCTCTGCAGACTAATGACGCTCGCGTGACCTTAGACCTTAGGTCACGCTTGCATCTGCTGTATCAGCTATGTCAATGGGAGCAAAGCTCCCAGCGGCAGATTGAGTAGGTATGCCATAGTATGCATGCATGCATAATATCACACAAACATACATAACATACATAATAGCACGCACACTACATACATGCATAACGTCACAGACACACACACTATGATAATAAAATATGAAATAGTTGAGATGGAACTGTGTTAAGTTTCTGCTGCCATTCTCAGTCCCAGGAGGGTCTACAACCTCCACATAAAACAATTGAAATGGGAAAGAGAGGACTGGAGAACAGCGCTGACACACTCCCAGAAAGTGTAGTATAAAAGTGAAAAAAATCCCTTACAATAAAGTCCAACAACCATGGAATTCATGTGGATTGCTTTAGAGCCTAGGTAAAAGACACTCAGAAAGCGGGGATATAAAACAAGGTTTTAATACACATGTTAAAATTCCACTAAAACAGCAACAATAAACACTTTCAAATAAACTTTCACAATAACGAGTGGTAGTGGTATAGCGTACCATGCAGCTGTCAAACACCACGTGTGGGCAGGTGGCAAGAGGAGCTCCAGGAAGCCAGATGTAAACACTTTCAGCACGGGAGGCAAGGTAACGGGACCACCCATTCGCATTATTACCACCACTGACGCGTTTCGGACAGACATGTCCTTTCTCAAAGCTTTTCACACACACCATGCATGCATCACACCACACACCATGCATGCATAATATCACACACACACACACACCATGCATGCATATCACACACCATGCATGCATAATATCACACAATGCATATCACACACACACCATGCATGCATATCACACACCATGCATGCATAATATCACACACACACACACACACACACACACACCATGCATGCATAATATCATACACATACCATGCATAATATCACACACACCATGCATGCATACTATCACACAATGCATAATATTACACAATGCATAATAACACACACACACACACACACTTTTTAGCAGAGCTGTGTAGACGCTGAACTGGAAGGAGTAAATGGAGGGAGTAGAGGCGGTGCATAGCTGCTGCAGCCAATGAGGGAGTAGCACAATGATCTCAGCCACTCCCTGATTGGTCAACCTGTCAGGCACTGGTGGAAGCTTTGAAAATCTCTCTGCAGAGCAGCAGGAGATTCATCAGCTGATCGTGTCAGCTGCGCTCACTCTCTCCTCGCACTCTTGGCGGTGGCACCGCTTGCAACACCCTAGTTACGGCCCTGAGCATACCTGCACTTTTGTGAGCCCGCACTGAGTAAAAATACAGCTGCTCACAGAATCTTAAAATTCTGTGAGCAGCTGCTTTCTTATTGAGAGCCGACTCACAGAAGTGGCGGTATGACATACTGGCCCACTTCGAGCACTGTTTGAATATAAATTAGTAATAATTATAGGTAAGTATAAACCTCATCAAATTGCACTTGATGTATTGTAAAATCTCTTTCTAAGTACCATCAATTCCTTTACATGTATATAGGGCTTGTACTTTTATTATGACCCAAAAGCAATCATCTTGCCAATTTAAAGTTCTAGAAAAAACTGGAGTACTGCTGTTATTTCCTTCAGATACATAGGAAGCTCCTCTACATTCTTTTTCAAGATTTCAAAATATTACTGTAAATGTGATGTCAGTGAAGTAATCTCTAACACTAGATCTTCCCAGAGAGTTCACCAAGGTGTTATGTATTTTTGGGAGGCAATAAAATATTTGTATCAAATATTTGAATAATCATATCATCCTCTATAATTAGATTTAGCCCCTCATCCAAGATCATTCTTAGGGCCTTACTAAGCTGCGGGTTTGGAAAAGTGGAGATGTTATTTATAGCAACCAATCAGATTTTAGCTGACATTCTATTATGTAAAAAGAAAGTGAGAGCTAGAATCTGATTGGTTGCTATAGGCAACATCTCCACTTTTCCAAACCCGCAGCTTAGTAAATCTGGCCCTTAATCTTTATTCATCATCAAATTCCAAAGTTGGAAACTTCATACAATGTAGCATCACCAAGTTGATGTAATGCCCCTGGTAGATATGTTTATATATCCAAAATCATCATAATTAACTTGGTTTGACTCCTTACAAGTTTAACGTCTTTAAATTCCTCCTTCCTCAAGTTGAAAAGGACCCTATATTACTCCCTTTAGATTCATGAAGTTGGTGTGTGAAATAGTTTTTGGGCTCAGATTTCAGTTCCCCTCTATTTTTGTTTTAAATCTTTAGGGGGTTTAGATCATAATACCTTAATTTTGTTTTATAATAACTAATAACCATATTGGTTTATATGCCAATAAGAACAAACATTTAAGAACATATCAGAAATAGAACCTGTGTCTCACAGGTCATAACTTCAATTACTGGACTGTGTGGAGTTTGTACGTTCTCCCCATGTCTGTTTGGGTTTCCTCCAGGTGCTCTGGTTTCTACCCGCACTCCAAAAAAGAAAAAACCATGCTGGTAGGTAAATTGGCTGCTGAATAAATAAGCCCTAGTCTGTGTGTATGTCTTTGTTAGGGAACTTAGAATGTAGCTCCAATGGGGCAGGGACTGATATGAATGTTAAATATTCTCTGTAATGTGCTACTTAATCTGAAAGTGCTATATAAAAACTTGTTAATAAATAAATATTCTGATTTAATGTGAAAGATATATGACTAATTTTACAATATCAGTTTTTTCTTCAAACAACTGTGTTTGTTTATTTTTCACATACAATGATAATAAATAGCTTTTAATTATAGGACACTAAACAGCTTTATTACCTCCACTGAAATGTATTACTGTTGTAAATAAGTATTTAAATATCTAACACTGTGGTGTATGTACAGTGGCTAAGGTTCCTGCTCTGTTCTTAGTCTCTGAGGACCAGTATGGTATAATTGCTAAAGTAGGTGTACGTCAAGGCACTGCCACCCTTGATCTAACACTCTGAGTTGCTAGATAGCTCTTTCCCATAGTAAGCTCTTCTGTCACTTCCACATGATGGTGGATATGATCCAACATGGTACTGAACACTTGCACATATTTATCTCTTTATTGTGGTTTCTTTAATCCATGTGAGAAAACCAATCACTCAGAAAGTCACTGTCATTGGCAAGTTGTGCTGGACTTGATATCAATTTGTTTACATACTCTTTTACGGGTTTGTGTCTGAGGTATTCTAGTCTAATGATGCCTTTGTTGTTTACATGTCCCACAGACTAACTGAAATACTTAGAACTAAATTTCTATATATGTTATTTATGACATGACCTGTTACTGCATGTTCCAGTAATATAATCAGACTGTCATTTGACGATTTGACGACCTGAAGCGACTGAGAAATCCTGTGACTTAAAAATGTGTTGTAAGTTATACATGAATGAAGAGCTGCAAAAATAGCTCTGCTTTTACTATGTACTTGTGATAAAATACACAGGACCTCATTTAAACTGCATCCTTGATTCTAAAAACAACCAAAATATATTCATCAGAAGTATCTGTATTTATATTTGTGGATGGGCAGAAAAATCTGATAATGAGTAGTGACGATGTAGCAGCATGAGAAACATCCATATGGTCAGAAAAGGGGTTAATCCTCAAGGATTCTAGAGAAAACCTCAAGATGTGAGATATACACTATATAAACCATTCACACTTACTACATTAATGGCTATTGCCAGCAGGCCCGGCAACATAAATCTGAGGGCCCAATACACTCATGTCTTTAGGGCCCCCCATCCCTTCTTGAAAGGGGAAACAAAAAATAAATAAATAAAAATGATATACATATTTATATCCTAGATAGATATAACAATTTTCTTTTTCTTTCTTTCTTTCTTTCTTTCTTTCTTTCTTTCTTTCTTTCTTTCTTTCTTTCTTTCTTTCTTTCTTTCTCTACATCAGCAGGGGTCAGCTTCAAAAATTAGCAAACCATATAAAAACAAAAAGACAAAAATAAGAGAAAAATACAAAATAGCATCAGAAATGAAAGAAAAAAAGACCATACAGCACTTTAGTTAACAATTCCTGCTTTATGGTCCACCATTGTATTACAGAAAAAAACTCCTAAAGGACTGTTATATACCAGATTTGTCAAGAATGGGCCATAAGGCTGGACTTTCATTGGTTTTATGCACACTGCGAATCTATACACAGGACCGGATTAAGACCTCTGCTGTCATTGCAAACCATAGTGACAGTGGAGATTCGATGCCGTATGTATATATATATATATATATATATATATATATACAGTATATATATATATATATATATACATGCATATACACATGTTTTACGTCTTTGTGTGCAGATATATAGCTCTGTATGTAGAGAGATATATATCTATACACACATTCTTTTCCCAGTCAGCCTGCACGTGTTGTAACAGCTTCTGCTATCTAGTCTTCAGTGCTCCTGCAGCTTTCTAGGAGGCTGGAAGTCCGTAATTGACATCTTCCTCCTAAGCAAACTATCGCAGCTACTGACGCGATACAGTGTACTTAAGAAGAGAATGTCATTCACTGACATCCATCCTTTTAGAGAGCTGCAGGAGCGCTGAAGATTAGGGGCCGTATTCAGAGATCGTTTTCACAGCGATATGCGTGCGTATTTTTGTGAACAGACGAACTGCTCATGTTTAGTAACTTTTGTTACGCAATCTGCGTTGATTATACGCTCGTAAGTCCAGTAGGCACGAACCTTTGAATCGCACATGGGTACATACGCACGGATCTCCAACATAGAAATACCACATAGCACCTGAGAATTTAAATAAAAATGGGCAGGGGGAGGCATTTTAATGAAAGGACGTGGGCGTGACTAGCATAAAACGCACGCACAGAGGACACATACACACGCAACTGCACACGGAAAGATATAAGTGGTCTATGGAGGTGTAAGTCTACGAGAGCACAGTTTTGCGAGGGGAGTGTCAGGGGTTTTGGTGGGTGTTCCTAGCTATGTGCATGCGCTTATATGCGATCGCGATTGCAAACGCATCTCTGAACACAGCCATAGATGTTCGTGGGGGCCCTTTCTATGTGGTGGCCCTGGGGAGGCTGCCCCAATTGCTCTGTGGTTAATCCGGCCCTGATAAAAAACAAGGCATTGCCTGGCACTCTAGCCATTACTCAGTAACTAAATATGAATTTCTATCTTTAAAATAAAAATCAGAGAATTAGTTACAAAAATCTGCAGAAATTTGATAAGCTGCTCCGCCAGTTAGCAGTCCTAACTCTAATATTAACTCTAAATAGAGCCCTAACTTTAGGTCAAATATCCAATTTCTTTCCAAACTAAGAGCATACCTCATGGAGTCTCCCAAGCTCTCCAATATATATATTCATTTTATATTTGTCTGAATCTTCTCATTTCATTGGTGTTTCAGTGGATCAAAGGTGGGAAACATTGGTGGTTCAGGGAGATCGCAAAGAATAAAAAAAAAAAAAAGCATTCAGGAATCAGCTTGATTCCTGTCACTTACCCCTCTCTGGGCCAATCAGGGACGGAAGGGGGCGGAGCAAACCTATCTATCTCAGGGATCTCCCTGCGGACAGCTCCTAGCTGGCTTACACTAGGAGCGAAGTGATAAAACTCAGCTTCCCAACTGTATAAATATGAGACCCTGCTGGCCGCATCAGGAAGAACGGGCCAGCGATGGTCTCTGAATGCTACCTGCATTGCCATGGAAACTAGAGTTTCCATTGGCGATGCAGCTTTACTAAATAAGAAAAACTTCATTTTTAAGTGATAGGGGGCAGTTTTATCTTAAAAACTGCCCCTATCACTTAAAAATGAAGTCTATAAATAGAGCCCATAAAGTCAAGTTCATACATAGAGACATTCAAAGCAGCTTAATCCACATGAAAGCGTAGCATGTTCAGAGGTGCTCATAGACCAGTTTTCTTATCTAGTTTGACAAGGTTATGATAAATTTCATTTAGTAAATCAAGATAGATAGACAGACGGACAGACAGACAGATAGATAGATTGCTAAAATCACTGGAATGCAGGAACCGAAGACTGGACAACTGTAACCAAGGACTGGAGTCAGTTAGGACCTGGAATTAGGGAGCCAGAACACACGAGAGGACTCAAGGATACTAAATCAGCAGGCAAGGCAAGCAAAGGGTAAAACCAGGAAGTGCTGGGAACAGAAAGAAGTCATGTGATCAACAAAAGTAAACAAATGACATAAAGGTCAGAGACTAAGATAGATAGATAGATAGATAGATAGATAGATAGATAGATAGATAGATAGATAGATACCACATATATCTTACATAACTTACTGAAGTTAGTACTGCTATATATAGGCCCTTCCTTTCCCTCAATTAACAAATTAAATATGAAAAAAGTTAAACAAATTAAAAAAAACCCCACAAAGCTTGCCTTAGAGTCCAGTCTTCGGCAGTCCAGAGACACAGCCCGGCAACCAGTGAGGTCACATGACACACTGTGAGGAGAGGAAGTTCCTCTGATCATCACTTGTTGCCAGGCTGGAGATTTCTCCCAGTGCGATGACTTATATCTGTAGCTGTTGGTGCACTATACAAAGTACATGGAATAAAAAACAGGTCTGGCACTCCATACCATATGTATAAAGTACATTTAGCATAATTATGGATCTGAGAATGGTCATACTGTAATATATTTGGGATATGAAGTCAGGGAATAGAACATACCAGGGACGGATCCAACACGGTGCGACCAGGTCAGTAGTCCCTGGGCCCCCCCCACATACGGGTGCCCCCACAAACAGTCCACTGCAAACTTTCCTTTGCACTGGATGTCAATCACTGACATCCTCCTTCCTTTGTGCATAGGAACTTGTTACTGAGCAGAATTCATATTGTATTGTCCAAATAGTTAAGTTCTCTACCTCCCAGTTTGATGGTGATTAGAAGTCATCATTTGGAGAACTAAAGTAAGTGAAAGGGGAGGATGTAAAAAGAGATAGGGGAGACATAGAGGAGAAAGAGTTAAATAGAGGCAGAAGGAGGATGTATAAGAAATATTAAGAGGTGTGAAAGAGAGGTAAGAAGAGGAGAATAGCTATGAAGGTGTATTGATCTGTGGTAGACAGCAAATAGAGGAGTGAATACAGGAACAGGTTGTTGTTTTTTTAAAGGCAGAGATGGCAAGAGTTTACTTAGGAGGAAATGGAAGGAACGGGGTGTAACTAATGAGGAGATTGGGCATGGTTTTCAAAAGAACTGGATAGAGCTTGAAAAAAACTAAAGATGAGGAGCTGGAGATAACAATTGGTAATGTTTGTCCAGGATCTGTTTTTAAAGCAAAGGAATTAAAAGACTAGTTTTGTGGCCGTGTTGGTGTATAACTAAATAACCAGAAGCTTTATTATTCTGAATAGATTAGAGTAAATATGTAATATAAAACCTAAACAAGTTAATATATAAATGATAATATATATAAATATTATAACACATCCAATAGTTCATAAATAGGTGGCAATTCATAAATAAATGTCCAACACTATAAATAAAAACTAATTGACTGGTGTGCCATGTGATAATAATCCTCATTAGTCAGGACAGTCTTATTATCTCCAACAGTGTGTCCATATGGAGAGAATAAAAAAAGATAAATATAACTGACAATTTATTACAATCAAAAAACACACATTAAAATATACAGGGATAACACAGAAGGATCCTACCAAGAGTGCTTAGTGTCATAAGACACTATAATGAGTCCGAGGCTGACGGCGCAAGTCCCAGGTATGGTAGATGGATATCAGCATCAAAGTCTGTACAGGCGTTCTTGGAGGATAGTGGTCCGGTCCTGTCTGGTCAAAATATAAGTCACCACTGCCATGTTTCGAGGAGGCAATCCGCTTTTTTAAAGTGGTGACTCAGTAGCTCTTTGGCCGGTCTTTTATGCTGCCGCCATATTTCCATTATCTATTGCACCAGTATACTACACGCTATCTACCAGCCTAATTCTAAAAATAGAATTTATCATATACCAAATAATACAGAAAACCATAAAATCATACCATGGGAAGATATAAAATATTACATGGTAAAATAAACATAGCGTAGCATTCGGGGGAATTCTAAACTAAGTCATAAATACCAGGGTCTTAAATACCATTATTATTGCTTTCCTAAAAAACCTTTCCTGCCAGTATTGTGTTTATACATATCTACAACTATCATTGATAAAAATCACTTGTATATCATATATTGTAACATTGTATTAGAAAAAAGTAAATTTTCATAATTCAATGATACAATTTAACAACGTAGCTTTCAAAGAATATATAAATATAAAACTCAGGATCTTAAAGACCTCAATTTTTTCATTATATTCTTATCAAGGTTCTGTAAGGACCTATACATATGGATACATCATTTTTAGTTCATAAATATACATAAAGATAAAAATAAACCATAAATAAATAACTTTAAACATTCCATATAAATATAAAAAACTAATTAATAAGCATTCCTGAACAAACATATATGTGTATGATAATATTCAGTACTTCTCTTCATATTTTAAAATTGTGACATTCATTTATATTCATCAAACATTTTAACAATTAAAATAATTCAAATTCTTATAAAAGGTATAAAGACAACTTATTAAAACTATTAAGAGAAATGGAAAAAAAAATCTAAAAATCCCATAAACAATGTTTGTATTCTGTAACCACAGACTCCCCAATTCTCTCTAAAAGTAGTGTGTCCTATTATTTATATAAGTACACTGGGATAAATAAGGGTCTTATATATAATCTGCATAGAACCATTTAAGGGAGCCCTAATTATTTCTAATAACTAAAATCCAAAATACCTTTCAGCCAAGGACAAGTGTAATAATAGATAAAATAGTATATCTTGAAAACCATAAAAAGTTAACCCCTTAAATGTAAATATAAAAATGGTAAAAAGTGTATCATATTGTATAATTCAAAGAAATCCCTATTTCAGATGTCTATCTAAATTCTACATATATTATGGGAACCATAATCATACCAGACATCTTACAATCTAAAACACCTTTCTGCCAAGGATATGTGTAATAGTAGATAAAATAGTACATGTAGCAGGCCTTAAAGTGTTCCCTTAAAATATTATGGAAAAAATAAGAATTAAAAAATATATTAAAGATATTATAATATAGGGTAATAAATTATAATAAAATAAAATGGAATATAGGATAGATCACACACGAGTTGATAATGTAAACCTATAACTTTTATTACATTATTAACAAACCAAAGATGATGTTGGTAGCCTTACCTATCAGATCTCAGCTGTCGATTGTCAATTTATGGTACTTAGTCTTCCCACCTGGTCTCCCTTGCTGGCACTGGCCAAGCCCTACCCTGCTTAGCTACCAAAATTGGACGAGATTGAGTGTAGCCAGGGTAGTATGAATGTAAGTGGTAGATCACAAAAACCATTTAAACTCGAAATTCTGGTTTAGGCCCTTAGGTTCCATTGTCTTCAAGTAAAAGTAAACTTCATTTCAGTCATAGCCAACAGCTCGGCGTGATCAATCAATCTATCATTCCCTTTTACCATTTTCTGCCCACAAAACTCTTTAATGCCATTAGTGTTACAATTATGATACTCCTTAAAATGTGCAGATAAAGAATGTGTAGGGATGCCTTTACATATATTAGGGAGGTGTTGTAACCACCTTAATTTAAGTGGTCTAGAGGTCCTCCCTATATAGGTTTTATCACATATATGCAATTTTTTGAGTGATGTGTAATAAACTCTTTTGTCTGTGTGTTCTCTTTTGTGGCTGTTGATTGAAATGTACTAACTTTCCTTTCTGTCATATTCTATATATAGGACACTCTCCGCATCGATAAAAACCTTTACTGACAATGGTAGTGTGGGGTTTTTTTATCATTAAAATTGCTTCTCACTAGAAGATTCTTTCTCTTTCAAATCATGATCACCCTTCAAAACCTCTCAGTGTTTTGTGACTTAACGTAATAAATGGGATACCCTTAAAAACATCATTCTTCTTGGTTTTTTTTGTGGAGGAGTGGGGGATATTAGCACTTTTAATACTTCTTTGGACCCTGAAGCCTCTTCCAGTCTAAATAGACCCAGCTAGCTGCTTATTTTCACCCTGCGGTTCCCTCTCTGAACAGTGGTGCTGGTGTTGGGTGCAAGGATTGGCAGTTTGTCCACTGCTTCCACCTGGGGACTGTTCCTATTACTACATCTGCTCTCTACCATTTAGGATTACAATTGTCTCTTGCACCTCAAATGCACTGAGTTCTTTTATTCTCACACACCCGGATTATACCTTTCTTGCAAGCACAACCTATTCGCTGTATCGTTTTCAACATGCAAAAAAGCTCCCAAAGGAATCGGAAAGGGGTCCAAACGGGAATTCTCTTTCATTTTTCCCGTAAAAACCCATGCCCGGACTCACCTTCTCCCTCTAATTTGCCTCCCTCCCATGATACATCTACAAGTTCTCCTGCTACTAAGGAAGACATTCAACAGATGATTTTGGAAATAAAATCTTCCTTTGTCACTGAATTCCAGAAACTTGCTGGGGAGTTAAAGCAACACATATCTAACCATACCTCAGCTATTGAAGAAAAGACAGACTCTAATACCAAAATGCTCGGTGATATATTGCAAGATATTGCAAGATATGGACTCTCTTCACAGAGAACTTGAATTTTTGAAAGATAAAACTGAGGATCTGGAGAAATGAGAACTTCGCAGCTTCGCAATGTCAGTGGAACCACACAAATTCCCTGACCTTCAAGATCAAGAACTCCACATAGAACAAGCACATAGAGCCCTTAAAGCCAAGCCCAAGGATTCTGAACCCCCTCGGGACATTGGGCCTGATCCAGAGCTACGGCCACCGTCGCTAGTACGGCGGCCGTAAGCGTAATGCGCATGCGCCGGGCAGATGTTGCCCGGCGTCACAATGGAAACGCCCGATCTACGTAGGGACGCTGGAGGGGACGTCCCCCAGCGTCCCTACGCTGAAGTTAGTGTAGGGGGGCGGGAGGGTAATGAGGCTGGGAGGGCGGCGATAACGTACTAACGCCGCCGTCCCAGCGTATCAACTCTCCCTTACGCCGGCTCAAGTTAGGGTAGCCTTCAGCCGGCGTAAGGGAGAGTTAATACGCTCCTACAAGGGGGAGTGTCGGGTCAGAGCAGCGATGTTACGCTGAGCGCTACAGCGCTCGGTGTAACATCATAGCTCTGGATCAGGCCCATTTTTCTGCGCTTCATGTCTTTTCAAACCAAAAATAAGATCTTTAACGCTTGCAGGAACCGACAACATATACTCTTCGAGAACATTAAATTGCAAGTTTTCCAAGATCTCGTCCCTTCCACAATCTCCAAACACAGAGACCTACGTGAAGTCACTACTACTCTATGCGACAATGGGTACAGATACAGGTGGGGTTTTCCTTTTCGCCTCATTGTGGACATCAACAGCCGGCCTTATATGGTTAGAGATCCAACAAAGGAAAAGATCTCCTCAAACAGCTCAATCTTTTGGCCCTTGGTGTGACTCCATTAGTGTCTCGGGAGAACATTTGACATTCTTTTGGGACATTCTTGTATCCTTGAACTTTTATCTATGTTCAGATTTCTACCGTTATCTTTTACGTAACCTAAGTGTTCACCGTAAGAATGTTTACTAGACACCCTATCAGTCTCTGATATTAGTAGCTTATTATTGTTACAATTTAAACTTTCTGCGATATGTTTTCATGTTTCAGTAGTCAGGAGTGCTATTATTTTAAGCTTAGTCTATCCTTTTGTTAATAAAGCTTAACCTAGATGTTTTCTTAATTATAGCCTGACGGTTACCATATTAGCTTTTTCAGGTTGATAGCCTAAATATTGGTCAAATATAAAATGTTTTATTTCTCTTGTTTTTCACCATATGGCTAATATGTTATTTGTGTTTCATGGTAAATTTTCTGGGTACCCCGGGTGGGTGGGCTCTCTCCACCTTCCTTTTCTTTTCTTTTCTTTTCTTTTCTTCTCTTAGTTCTGCTTTTCTTCCAAGCCACTTCCCCAACACATTCGTGAATTTTAGGAGAGGAGGTATCTATCCCTCCACCCTCCTTTTGTCCCTTCTGGGACATAGCTTTCTAACTTTTTCCATAGGCTTCTCCACCAGTGCCGGACTGGTAGGTCCCCTCCAGTCTTCTACAAAGCTTCCCCTCTCTAAGGCCCTCCTATAGTTAGTTTCCTGCCCCTAAGTAGGAGTGAGTAAACTTTCTCCCCATCCTACCTTCCTAGCTAACTTTTTTAGTTTACATTCCACAGTACCCTTCTTTCCTCTCCCTCCTTCCCACCTTCCCATATCCCATCTTTCCTCATCCCTCCTCACTTTTCTCTCCCTCAACACCACAACAACTTTCCCTTTTACATAGATCCATACAGTCTCTTACAGGTGATTTTATATTTATTCAGGAAACACACTTTAAGAAGGACGCCCATCCCTCGCTTGCCTCGTTCAGGTTCCCATCGTATTCTATTCATCTCATCACAGCAAAAAGAAGGGCGTGGCTATTCTGATTCTCAGTTTGGTCCCATGCCAGCTGTCTGACTCATCAATGGACCCAGAGGGGCGATACTTAATTCTGGTAAGTAAGGTAGGACCCAGCAGGTCACACTCGCAAACATTTATGCTCCAAATTCGGGCCAGGGCTCTTTTTTTAATTCATTCTTTGACACCTTGGGTAAGCTCCGCAGTGGGTTAATAATTGTAAGTGGGGACTTTAATACCGTACTATCCCCGGAACTTGATAGATCGAAGTCTAAACATACATCCCCTCCTCTGGGTGCCTCTAACACTTTAGTAAAGAATATGAGCAGGGCGGGTTTATTTGATACCTGTAGAGTGACCGATGCGACTGCCGTTGAATTCACATTTTATTCATTTCCTCACAATTCATACTCTGGTATTGATATGATATTAGGTTGCACCAGGGCTCTTCAATTACTGGTTTCCTCTAAAATTGTCCCGAATTCCTGGTCGGACCACTCAGTAGTTTCTTCCACTTTTAACTTACTCAACCACCCAAGGGGGCGCCCCTCGTGGAGACTTAATGAAACTCTGCTTAAAATTCCCCAATTCCAAGAATCCATTTCTTCACAACTTTAGGAATACTTCGACCAGTATGCAACGCCCGACATTCCT
>WWET01005903.1:64376-82226 GCA_011038615.1 Limnodynastes dumerilii
TTCCCTACAGTATGGGAGGCTCATAAGGCAGTTGTTAGGGGAGTCATTATTAAATACGCTACATACCGCAAAAAACAAAACACAGAAAAAAATTTACTCCCTCACTTCAGAACTAACTTCTTTAGAACAAGGGGGATCTCTAGACCTTACTAATGGAAAAAACTGAAAAATCCCTATACTGGCTTAACCAGGGTTTCTTTGAAAAGAGCAATAAGTCCAACTCTTTACTAGCTAGGCAGTTAAGAGCAAAGAGGGCTTCCCAAACCATACAAGCAATTAGGGATAAACAGGGGAATCTTAGTTATAACCCTACTTCTATCAACTCCTTATTTTATGCTTTTTATGAGTTCCTTTACAACCTTAAGTCACCTACTAACGACCCCCACCAAAACATCACTGGTATTCGGCAATATCTGGAGGCCTGTAAGCTCCCTCGGATTTCTAGTTCTACAGCTAATCATTTATGTCGTGACATTTCTCTGGAGCAGATTACAGATGCTCTTAAAACACAAAAACCCTCCAAAGCTCCTGGCCCTGACAGGTTCCCAATGTATTATTATAAAACGTTTGCTCCTCAGATACTCCCTTTAGCTAACCAGGTCATGCAGGGCACCCCCTTTCACCTGGACACAACCCGTTCAGTTATAGTAGTGATTCCTAAACCTCATAAAGATCACACAATTTGCGCTAATTATAGACCCATTTCTTTACTAAATTCTGATCTTAAGCTCTTTGCCAAGATCTTAGCGATCAGACTTAATTCGGTGCTAAATCGATTGATTGATCCTGACCAAGTAGGTTTTGTCCTGGGCTCTAGATAACACCAGATGGTCCATCACTTTAATCTCTCATATTAATTGTTTTAAAATCCCTGCAGTCATTCTCGCCTTGGACGCGGAGAAGGCTTTTGACCGGTTGTCTTGGCCTTTTATGTTTGGTAGATTGGAAACATTTGGATTTTCTGGGGGCTTTCTCCGTGGCATCCGAGCTCTTTATACTTCCCCATCTTATGTTGTGTCTACAAATGGTCTAAGCTATGCTCTATTGATCGAACCATTAGCTGCCCATATTAGAGCTAACGTTAATATTAGGGGCATCCCCATAAAAGATTCCCAGTACAAAAGTTCACTATTCGCGGATGATGTTCTGCTATCCCTTAGTGCCCCTACTACTTCTCTCCCCAATCTCCTGAGTGAACTCTCCCTCTATAGTAAGCTATCCGGATACAAAGTAAATGAAGCCAAATCACAGGCTCTTCCATTACATCTCTCTCCCTCTATGCTTTCATCACTTCAAAACAACTTCAAGTTCTTGTAGCGCCCAATGAAGATCCGTTATTTGGGGATTTATTTTACAAAAAATTATTCACAACTATTTCAAGCTAACGTTCCCCCACTGTTCCAGTCTATAAAGCAGGACCTTTCAGTTTGGCAGCCTTTGTTTGTTTCCTGGTTTGGTCGCATCAATGTTGTCAAAATGAACGTACTCCCTAGGTTACTATACCTGTTTCAAACACTGCCCATAAAAGTCCCCCAATCTTATTTAGCATCCTTGCAATCGGCATATGGGCAATTAGTGTGGCAGAATAGGAAACCCCGTTTAAGCCGTTCCTGTCTGGCTAAGTCTAGGTCAAATGGGGAGACGGGCTCACCAATTTTCGACAATTATTACTATGCTACCCAGCTGAGTCACACACTCTCTTGGCATACTACACCTGCCCGTAAAAAATGGGTCAATATAGAACATCTCTTAACAGAGGAACAACCAGTCAGCTTCCTCCCATGGCTTCCTCAGGATACGTCATCCCAACGGTGAAGTTCTCTTTGGATACTTGGGACCTTTTAAACGGTAAATTGGAGCTAGCCCCATTATTCCTCTCCTCTTACCCCATTGTGGAGTCATCCAGACTTCCCCTTGGGTTGTTTATCTTCCTACACCCGAATTTGGAAGCGAGCAGGGTTGAGACGGTTCACACATATAGCTGGGGATTTTGCACTGAGTACTTTCTCGGACTTTTGTGAAAAATTTGGGTTCCAGCCCTCTTTGGGCTTTGCGTTTTCTCAAATTAAAAGTTTCCTTCACTCACAGAATAAGGCATCCAGGGTTCGTAAACCTACTGGATTTGAGCGCTGTTGCCTATATAATACAGACAATAGAGGGATAATCTCTATGCTATACTCTAATGTTGTATCCCCCTCGTCTCCTCCTTTGGAGTCTTTTGAGCTGGCGTGGGAGCGAGACCTGGATGTCCGCATTGGCGAAGAGGGATCGTCAAATATTCGACAAAATATAGCAAAGGTATCTATTAATACATCTATCTAGGCGAAATCTAGGCGAAAATCTAGGTGAAAATGTCTTTAAAGTTTATACTAGATGGTATTTATCCCCTTCAAAGGTGAATCATTTAGTTTCTCAATCTTCAGATCAATGTTGGAGACTGTGTGGTTTCAGAGGATCATACTTTCATATTTGGTGGGATTGTCCCCAGATAAAACATTTATGGTCAGAAATCTGTGTATTAGCTTCTAACATACTCAATTCTAACTTAGCTGCAGTGGGAGCCATGGTTCACTCACTTTAACTGCACACTTCCTGAATCTTATACCTTCCCCTTCAGGTCTGTGTACGGTGTCTCTTCCCCTGATGTAAGAGTTCTTGGCTACTGATTGACAAGACTTATTCCCTTTCCCCCTCCCTTTCCTACCACTTTTTTCCTACACCTTTATTCCTCTTTTAACTTCTTTTTCTTTAGAACGTTTATTCCCTATTTTTACAAAAAATAAAATAAAATCTAACAGTATTCTTTTTGTATAAGTTTTATTCACTATCTTCAATTGTGGCAGATGGTACTGTTACAATTTCAGCAGTATAAGTGTTTCACCGCTATGTTTAGCTGTCTACTTCATGTTGTAGCACCTTGGTTCTTGCTTTTCTGTGCTTTGTAATTCCTCAACGTTGTTATCCATCATTTCTGTATTCCTCATGGATTATATGTGATGCACTGTTATCTAATATTTAAAAAAAAAAAAAAAAAAGGTCACCCCGGTCAATTCCTTGGATGTCAATAATAATTATATATAAATCTTCTTCTTTATATCCTTGTTTAAAAACTGATGTTTCATGTACTCTACCTGTTTTAACTATATATATCTGAATCCGAGCAATTGCGTTGTAATCTTAGAAATTGGCCTTTCATATGTTTTTAATCCAATTTCTATGGTGATTGCTCTGAGTTGGGATATACAAATTACAATCGGTGCTCTTCGTATATCCTTTGATTTTTATTATGTTATCTTCAATATATATTGTGACATCCAAGAAATTGACTGTCTTATGATGGGATGTAAAAGTAAGAACAATGTTCAAATAGTTGTTATTTAGATTTTAACAAAAAGTCTCAAGATCAGAAAGAGGACCCCCCCTATATAAAAAAAAAACCACATAATCTATATATTATGCGATGATACCAGGTTTGCTCCAGCTGTAGGAATAATTTGTTCCTCCCACCATGCCATAAATAAATTGCCTTAGCTTGGAGCAAATCCAGTGCCCATGGCTGTCCCCTTTATTTTTTTAAAATAACATTAAACTTAAAATAATCATTTGCAAATTTATCTCAAGATGTGACTCCAAACTCTGCTTGTGATCAATAATCGTGTACAATGAGGTGATGTCAGCCGTTACCAATATAAAATTAGTTTTCCATTTAATTAGCTTAAGTTTCCTTAAGACATCACCTGTATCTTTTAAATATGCTGGCATCTGTTTTAAAAAAGGTTGGAAATGATGATCAATATAACTTGATAAATTTTAAGTAAGGGACCCTGTTCCTGCTATGTTTGGTCGGTCAGGAGGTTTCTCTGCATGCTTGTGAACTTTGGGAAGCGTGTATAACACTGGGATAGTTGGATTCTTAATATATAAAAAATCTTTTTCTTCTCTAGTAATGGTCCCTTTATCTAAAAATTTATTTAGAAGATCATATAAGTTTTTCATATATCTTAATGTTGGATCATTACTTAGTTTCAGGTAAGTAGTGCTATCTTCAACCTGAGATATAATTTCACCCTTATAGACCTCTTTATTTATCAGCAGGTTTAATAATTGTGTTATGGTAATTTTTCAAGGATTTCAATGCTTTTTTCTCTTCGTTACTAAGATTCTCCTTATTCTTCCTATATTTACTTTTCTTGTTATTCTTCAATTTAAACATTTCTAAATCTTTTAGTACTAGATGCTCAAATGTTTCAATTAAATGTCCTTTTTTTAATCTGTTTTTGTTTATGGTAATTGCTTGAAGGTTGTCAGACAGAATTGGTTTTGGCTCCTGTCATAAATAAATCAGGATATTGGGGGGGGATCGTAAAAGCCACATCTCTGAGGAAGAGTTTGTCCAGAAACAGACCTGTCACTTTTCATAAAGGGAGGGGCTGTTGGAAAGAAGTAGCTTTTGCTTTTAAATAGCGTAGCCCAGATACATAACTTGGTTCTCTTCATGGGACTTTCAAAGAGGTGTCCCCAATTTCTGGTCTGTCCTGACCTGGAAGATTCTTTGCATAAGTGCTTTCTATATTTTCATCTTTTTATTTTATAAGAAATTGTTTTGCATGTTGTATGTCAATTTTGTTATTCTATTGTAAATAAGCATTGTAATTCTTTTCATATTAAATATCAATTAATAAGTTTATGTCTCTGTGTTCTTACAGATTCACATGTCAGGCCAGCTTGGTTATTAAACGCTACTTAGTGGTAACAGAAGGGATCATTCTAAGTTTATGATAATTCTGTTAAAGTATAATTGTGTTAGATTTATGTCAAGGAGAACCTATGACCTCCTGTGAATAGTCTTGGTGGTGGAAGCTCATTAGTAATAAGTCATATTTGGAGTGGATATTAGTCATTGTAGAACAGACAAGGTGGCTGTTGTAATTAACCCCTTGTGTTCCAGATAAGTTACAAAAGCCTCAGGTGAGGTCAGAGGGGGTAGATCCAGACTCACGTACGTCAGTGAATTTACACAAGCCATTTGCGTAAATTCATTAACAGGGAACATCTGCCGCATGAACGAAGTTACGTACAAAAGTACTTACGGGGAAGGGGCAGACCCTTCCCTTACAATGACTCAATCCCCACCATATAGGTGGGAATAGCCATTTCAATTAAGTAAGTGTCCAGATTCACTACTGAGAGCAGGGAGTGCAGAGGGCATGCACTCCCCGCTACGCGATCGTACTTACAGGGTCAGGGTACAGGGTCAGGGTCAGAGTCGTGACAATGATATTTTAATAAAGTTCTGTAAATAGACTTAGGTTTCAATTTTTTTTATTTTGGAAATATGATTAATTTAGTTTTAGTTGGCTGTGTGACTCAGTAAAAGAAGGTCATAAAAGGCAGAGGAAGAAAAGGCACTATTACTATTAGCAGCAGCTGCTACTAACAACGGACCTGATTCAGACTTAAAGAGAGTTAGATGTGGCCAATCCACACCTAACTTTCCTGTCCAGCCTCCGAACTCGCCCCTATTTTTAGGTGCCTAATGGCACTTAAGAGTGCCATAAGCTACCTTATGTCACTGTGCGTATTTTCCTTCTTAAGAAGGAAAATATGCAAGGAGAATGGCTTTCTCCGCCCTCCTCGGCTAATCTCCATCCTTCCTTCCACTCACTTCTTCTTAAAACCTCCCCGAGGCGGCACTAGAATGTCTCCTTCTACGGAACCTACTACGTGTGGTCTTTAAAGGCTCTTTAAAGACTGCAAATAGTTAATCTACCTATCTAAATGGTACGTAGATTGCATAAAGGACCTACTACACATGCTCAATAGGTCATTTGTTAAAAAACGTACTTAAGAAGCAGGTGCTTTTTAAGTATGAATACAATCCAACATGTGCAGGCCATGCATGGTGTAATGGCTGGCAGGGAATTATTCCTACCGTGGCACCGGTGGTACCGTGGTACCGAACAGAACAGCGAGGGCCAGTTGCATAAAAGGTAAGAACTTACATGTCGCCATGATTAACGTGACAACATGTAACAAACAACATTAATTAAAAGAAAATAAATCATGGTATTTTGCCAAAAAACTAATATGGTTTTCAAATTAAGACCAAAACAAATTAAGGAATTTACATCTCTCAAACAAAAAGTACTGAAAAGAAGATATGCAACATAAACATCTTACATATAGACAACCAGCATAAAAAGAATATTTTTGTATTCCCAATGCAGTATAATGACAGAGGAAAGTAATGCTTCCACTTCATTTATATCTGAAAGCTGACAGCAGACAGCATAAGTAAAACATTAAAACACAACTATTTCCAGTTAAATTATGTGGGCAGAATCCTCCCTTTCCTTTTTGTGTATCATTTTACAGAATTATTTATTGCTTCATCTATCCCTGTACAATTAGGAAATATAATACATGGAACATAAAAAGGAGATAAAATGGAAAGATAATATTGCCATTGGGAATAAGCTGCACGTAAATAAATGTTTGGTTGAAAATCAAATTGATACAATATAAGCGTCTTCTAATTTTCACAAATATTTATGTAAATCTTCCCAGACATAGACAGGAGGTAAAATAGTTGAAACAGCCTAAAAAAGCTTTTCAGTTTCTATCATATCTGAAAAACAGATGAGGAATCCAGCATTGTCACCATGTTTACTGCTATCATAATAAAATGCCAACATAATGTATATGCAGTGTTCCATGCTGGTCAACCTTTACCTGATAGGAACACAACTACTTTGCGGCATTTGTCTACAATTGTTATGGATCAAGAAGTACTGATCTCAGTTACAAAACTATTGTACCTGAAATGGGTATGTGGTGGGTTTACTCTCAACATTTACAGGCAGGACTGCAGCAGAGGGTTAATAAGGGTGTTTACACCATTTATGTATCATGCAGAACAAACAAAGCACCAGAGAAAGGCAGAGATTGGCATTGCAGAGGCCCATAGCAAGTTCCAGAGGGGGCTCTTCCCCGCCTGTTACTCCACAGCTCTGTATTCTGCATGTGAAACACCCACTCCGTTACTTAGAAAGCAGAAAAGGGTCTCGGAGGAAACGTAAGCATGTCAGGGCAGCCTAATGGTCACTTTGGGGTTGACCTCACCTCTTAGCCCTGATATACCCATAGCACCTACAGTGTTTTCTCTAGTGGACCAGCAACTCTTATTGCTCTAAGCTGAGTGAATAATAAAAGCCAAGACAAAATCATGCCTTTTAGCAATTATTTTTTGCATAACTTTTAATATTTAATATTTATACCCCATGCTTTTATTTTTAAACGTATGTAGTTATTATTTTAAGAGTCATTTAGGCAGGTATCAAAATTATAGTTCCTTTTTTGGGTCATTTTAATAAAAGCTTGTTTAAAAAAAAAAAAGCAGTGTGATGTAGTTCTCATTTTCAAGTCAATGGGATATGTGGAAGTGGGTCAAAATTAACTTATGAGATTTCACCCTTGAAAAAGAATCAACAGATTTGAAACGCGTCTGCGGGGTACTGGTTAATGAGCCTCTGTATCATTTGCACATCCCAAACTGCTGTTAGCACCGCTTCTGAGTTCGTACACCCAGGTGCTTTACATCAGAGCGGGGCGGTGCTGCCTCGGGTGGGTGGCATTTATACTTTGTGCTTGGATGTTTGTTTTTTAAACTTTTTGTCATTATTAATATATATTTATCTGTTTTCACCATCCTATCTTTATATTTGATTGAGTCGGCTTGAAAAAGTGAACCAGCGGTCAGACAGCCAGTGGGGGATTCCCCCTTCCAACGGAGGAGAGTTTTTTGTTTACAAGTTTCCCTAGAGACGGCCTGCACCGGGTTTACTTCAGACACACGTGGAAACCTTTCAGCGTCCCGTCGGTGCCGAACTTGTCTAAGACACACGCCATTCCTAAATCACGTGCAGAACTCCAGTGTTATATCTACATCGGACCTGTGTAGAACGGACCTTTATTGCATTCAGCACTGAATAAACTAAGGGCTCTATTTACAAAGATTTTAGTGTGATAGGGCCAGTTTACACTTCAAAACTGGCCCTATCGCAATGAAGCTCAGGCTGGCGTTAGTGACAAGTATTCTGGCGATGTCCTCAAATACCCCTCTTTTCCTCCCCCTAATAGCTGTTATTAGGGGGAGGAAAAGGTAGGCATGTAAGGGGAGACCGTCGGAATACATCACAATCTTGCTCCTGTTAAAAAAAAATAATAAAAAACATCTTTTATAAGTAAAAAAAACAAAAAAAACCCCATAGAAAATAGAAATAAACATTTACTCACCTGTCCGGGCATCCTCGCCACAAAGTTGTATAGCACACTCATGGTATACTTGCATCTTGAATGATTAACATCGGAACTGTGAGTCTTCTTTTTCCTCCGGACACTTTGTTTCGTTACATAGATTTAAATCAAGGGAAACATCTTTTATTTTTTATCATCTGATATTTTTTATGCAAAGGACTTCCTTAATACATGTTTAATCTGATTGGACACTGAGCACTTTATTTATTTATTTATTGATTGAACTTTCAGTTTTTTACACGAGGATTTTCTATTTACAAAGATCATTTTAGTGCGATAGGGCCAGTTTTCACTTCAAAACTGGCCCTATCACAATGAAGCTCAGGCTGGCGTTAGTGACAAGTATTCTGGCGATGTCCCCAAATACCCCTCTTTTCCTCCCCCTAATAGCTGTTATTAGGGGAAGAAAAGGGGGGCATGTATGGGGAGACCGTCGGAATACATCACATCACAATAAAAAAAAAAACATAGAAAATAGAAATAAACATTCACTCACCTGTCCGGGCGTCCCATTGGGCTAAAGCTGTCCAGTCCCGGCATGAATACACTGCACATGCACAGTGTTTCTCATGTCAGGACTTGGAAAAATGTCAAAGTGCCAATAGAGAAGCACTGCACATGTGCAGTGTTTCTCATGTCAGCACTGAAATTTTTCTGTTCCGATTGAGAGCTACTGTGCATGTGCAATACTTCATTCATGCATCGCAGTGTTCTGCGGGGACCCGGTGGATCATCGTGGGACCTCGCAAGAGGGGTGAGTATTTGTAAATCATGTGAAGGAAGCTGCCAGGCTCGCTGTGATGATAGGGAACGAGGAAGGTAAGTAAATAGAACCCAAAGTCATCCTCGCCACAAAGTTGTACAGCACACTCATGGTATACTTGCATCTTGAACGATTAACATCGGAACTGTGAGTCTTCTTTTTCCTCCGGACACTTTGTTTCGTTACATAGATTTAAATCAAGGGAAACATCTTTTATTTTTTATCATCTGATATTTTTTATGCAAAGGACTTCCTTAATACATGTTTAATCTGATTGGACACTGAGCACTTTATTTATTTATTTATTGAACTTTCTGTTTTTTACATGAGGATTTGAACTAATTAATTTATTATTCATCTGTTTTTATTTTATATTCACTGTTTGCATATGTATTTTAGAGATTTAGAGTATTGAAAGTGAAGATTTACTTCTATTTTCCATTTTATTTTGCACTAGTTACTTTAATATCAATTATCATATTTATCGCTTTTTAATATTTTCCCCCATTCACTTTCTTTAGTTTTAATTTGTCCCCTCCCCCCCCTTCACTAGCGCCTAATACACTCATATTGGTTTTATTGTTGTTTTTGTAAAGAATCGGGTGGTATTTGTGCATTATGGCTTCTGGTTTTTAGAGTTAGGAACAGTGAGCGCCTTACCTTTTCTATAATTGAGATTTCACCCTAACAAACTAACTAAACAACGAACTAACAAGTAAAATTAAATAAAAGCTTGTAAAAAGAGCAGAAATCAGGGGAGAAACTGAAGAAACCCAGGCCCCGTCCCCTCTATCTTGCATGTGTGAAGTGCTGACACCAACTGTTAACTGCACAGCTGTCAGCTTAAACAGCACACAACACCTAGTCTGTGTGAAACGCTGTTTATAAATAACTTTCCAGCAGCTGACAATTTAATGCGCTTCATTGTGCACAGTACTAAGCTGTCAGTTGCTAACAGTTTCTTCCGTCGGTGCAGATAGGGCAGCTGCCAAGTGCCCCATTTTTCTCTGGGCCCTTTAACAGCTGTACCCCCTGCAACCAGGGCAGATAAGCAACAGGCAGTAAGCAAAGCTGAGTTTTTAATAGTAGCCATCTTGGTGTTCTGTTTACTATTTTGAAGGAAAAGTTTATAAAGGATTGTCCACAGAATTACTCTAAATTTTTTCTATAGTAAATCCTTTTAAGTCCTCTGGGTATTACCACAGTAAATTAAGCTGCGCAAATACATTTTTGTTGCTGCAGATGCGAGTGTTTATACTGTTGGCAAATAGTACCCCACAGCTACTATTTTTATGCCCATAAATATTCATAGACAAGTTGCAATGATTAGAAATGACTCAGAGTGGAGATAAGAATATATTAGGAAGATGCAGAGGTAACCATTGGAGTATCCAAAGGTAAAACATGTTGCTTTAAAAATGACAATTAGTATGTAACAGACTAGACAAAATGGGGGTATCCGTTTTTTTTTCCATATTGATGACCTAGGTAGAATGCCATACATTTGTTTTCAAATATCCAAAAGATCATTATAGTAATGACCAATAAAAAATGGCAGCTACTAAGGAGGATAAGTGGCTGAATAATATGCAGCATAAAAAAATCAAATTGAATGCTTGGTTACAGAGGAAGAGCAAATAAAATACAAATCAAGTGATTAGGTCAACATATGTTATTGACAAAAGACTTCAGAGTCGGCATATTAGTCAGCTTAGCTTGGGCATTTGTGTGTTTTAAAGGGCCAGCTCCTCATTAGTGGCTGCAGCTAGTTTCTTGTAAACGCAGTTCCCAGATATAGGGCTAACCTTGCCTCCATCGCTCATGCAGTGACTCCAGCTTAATAGACACCACTGGACTACCTCTCTCCACATTCTAACTCAATCCCCCTTAAAAAAAGGGAACTAGGTATTTAAGGGATATTCAATATAACAATACAAAGTGTTCTGGCTCTTCCATGCTACTGACAGCTCTCACTTACACTCAGTGACGTATCTAGGTGTGTCTTGTAGGGCATGTTCCCTGGGCGCCGATGGCTTTGGAGGCGCCATTGGTGCCATCAGAGAGCATATCTGACAACGCCCACCACCGGAAGCACAGATAAGAGGATCCATTCCCTCTCCTCATCTGTGAAAATGACAGTCGGAGCAGCTGTCATTTTCACTGAAGGGAAGAGGGGGCGGAACTTCCTCTCTTCTGTCAAAAAGAAAGAATAAAACCCTGCTTATCTTATTCTTTGACTCTGAGAGCAGCTGCGGCGCGGCATCCATTAATCAGTGTTCAGCCGGACAGCACCGGCCTATAGGACACACTGCAAGATTAGTTCACTCTCGCAGTGTGTCATGTGACCCGCGCTGTCTGGCTAAACACTGACTGGAGGATGCCGCACCGCAGCTGCTCTCAGAGTCACAGAATAAGGTAAGTAGGGTTTTATTCTTTCTTTTCCTGGAGGGGGGAGGGCGCATAGTGGGGGGGGGTGCATATTGGGCATTTGCCCTGGGCGCTCTGGCAGGTGATGGACCGGAATAGGCGCGGGGCCCTCTATGGGGGCCATGGGCCGCCTATGCTGTGGAGTCTAGAATAGCAGCAGCACACCTTATAAAAAGAGTGTGCTACATATTCCCAACACATGCCATGTCTACAGATTTCACTATGTGAAGCAGCTGGGGATGCTTGGGTGGTGCTTTATATAGGCTGCAGCATTTAAAGCAGGCCAATTACAAGCGATTTTGACCAAATCGCTAGCCTGATGCACCTCTTTCATCTCTGGCTATTTTTTGACTATTTAACAGCGATTTGAGCCCAAATTCCCTTAGTAAATTCCATGATTTGTATCTTCACCATGTAAAAAATTGCACGAGTTGTTTTAAACTAATGTGATTTCACAAAACCATAAACTAGTGCGATATGAGAAGAAAGAAAACCTTAGTAAATCGCCACTAAACACAGCACTTCTCTAGAGATTTTACTGAAATCGACTTTAGTAAATCCGGCCCCTGGACTGCCAGCGATTGCCTATACCACATATACCAAAGAAAACATGCTCTTAAGGTCAGCAAATTCAGATGACATTTGATAAAGAAAGACTGTTATTTAGCAAAAGTTTTGTTCTAATTTATGAGTACACGTCCAGAGTTTCACTCAATACTTCTTTGCTACCATTTTTGCCTATGGGAGTATAATTATAGTATGTGGGAACAGTGCGCTTTTCCCCTGCTGTGAAAAATATTAAATTGCTGACCACAAAAAGACACAAAGACTTTGGCTAAATATTATTGTGTGCAAAATGATAACTATAATAAATTGAACAAATTCACCCATCATAGATAAATTATTTACTAAACTTTAATGTACTTTGGATCTCATATGCATTATAAAACAATGTAATCTTTTCAGAATCTTCATATAACTACATTTTATAGGTTCACTTAATGAGTGTAAATAAATTCTAGTCATTTAGAATTAAACAAATTTGTTTTAATGTCATAAAACATTATATAACATTTATATGCTTGAATAAAAAGCTTTTTCTAAGCGTGTTCTAATGTTAGTTAAGGGTAGAAATTTTCTGCAAGCAATTACAGTTGTTAAACTTTTCAGCTATGTTGCAATGCTTCTATGTCTTAGGTGCATCAAGGGACATATACATGAAATGAGATAGGTATTTGGTATCACAGTTGGGTAATAAGATTTAGATCTTCTTACATCATCTCTTGTTTGCTTGTTTTTTTTCTTTTTTTTGCACATATAGAAAATATTTCAGTTATTATATCATGCAAAGTGCTTTACATGTGCTGATCCAGAGTTTGCAGGTAAAGGTAAAGCAGATGCAAGAGTACAACTGAACATAACAACGTTGCAATGTGGGGGGAAGGGTGTGAATGAATTAGAATTTTTTGTATGCAGAGAAAATAATTTCCTTTTGAACATAAATAGTACATAGCTTTGGAGCAGATCCAGACTTCTGTAAAGGGGCATTTTCCTATCACTGGCCTGGATCCTTACACCTCTAACCCTTTCTGTCCCTCATTTAACAGAACAGATATACACCTTACCCACACTATAGCTTTGCATCTTATTTTTCAACAGCCATACAAATACTGACTTACCAATAGATTAAGTAGATTATTTGTTGGTGGCCATCTCTGAGCAGCTATACAATTATACAGAAGGAACAACTCTTTGGATTGCTGGTCTGTGGTTTATGTCAAATAAACAGGGATTCATTTGAGATTCTCTGTAGAATAGGCTGATAAGTTAGTTTGAAGTTATAGGGGAAATATTTTCCTTTTGCTTTTAGTGGCATGAATAAGAAGGCCTGACAGATGGTTATTTGATATTTAAATGGATCAATTTATATGGATATAAGGATATATGGATATAAGTTATATTATATTTTTCTCTCTTTTTTGATGTTTATTTCAAAATATTTGATTATTAAAGTTTTTTGAGTTTCCAGATTTTTTGGTTCCTTTGTGAATTATCACACAATTATGATATAAATTATAAAATGAAACGAAATGCCCCATATCAGTTATTTTATATATATCTCATTAATAATGTGTGTGTAAAGACAGTTGTTGAGCAGCCAAAGTGTATTCCATATGTGCCCAAAAATTCTTATGAAGTCAGTGGTAACATCAAATACTAGGGATCACAATGAAAAATGTGCATCTATTATAAACAGCCCAGCATTTATTGCAATCCTGGAGTAGTAAAATAGCAGCTCAATATTTTAATCAATTTTACATAACTACTGGGTTACTGGCTATTTAAAACGGTCTCAGTTAAATTGCTCAACCAGACATACTAATAATAAACATAGGGTCAGGCTGCAGGGGAGGGAAGGTTAGGGTTAGGGACAGGCTGCAGGGGAGGGAAGGTTAGGGTCAGGCTGCAGGGGAGGGAGGTTTCGCACGTACTATTACCTTTCGCTGTCTGCGATATCCCTCCGCTGCACCTCCGTCGCTGCTATCCCCGGACCAGGAATAGGCGAGTAACAGGGGAGGGTGGGTTAGGGTTAGGGTCAGGCTGCCGGGAGGTTAGGGTTAGGATAGTGAGAGGGGAGGGTTAGGGTTAGAATTAGAGAAGTGACTACTTTTACTTACCATTTATCTGAACGGAGCTTTCAGAGCTCCGTGGATGGATTGCTATGCCTCATCAAGGCATAGCAATCGAAATCAGAGAAGTCTAATTTTTCGAAAATCAGACTCTCTAAGCAGGGACACACACCCAGACTAAATAACGCTAGCCAACTTACTGATGCCTGGGTTTTTTTGCTAACTGTGCATGTGCGCAGCAAATTTCAGTTCATACAAAGTTAATTCCCGCACGTGCACAACTCTGTACGACAGGGTGTGACAACACTCCATATGTGCGAGAATACACAATATGTGTGTGGGGGGGACACTTAAATTGTACAGTGTGGATAAAAAACAAACACTTCTGTGAAGAGCACCACCAGCCTATTAGATGTTAGATGACAGGTTCTTGTGAGAGATATTAATACTCACAGGGATTTGTGGTTCAATGAAACCGGTTGTGGAAATCACTTGAGACTGAGACAACAGTAGTAAATTTTAGGTTTTGGTTTACTAAAGTTTTGTGGATTTTGAACTTTGCAAAAAACTTTACAATAAAAGATATTGTTTCAACACCTAATAACACATCAATTTTCTACATAAAACAATGCGAAAAGTCTCTGTTTACAGTTTTACATTCAAGTCTTAAATCAATTAAATAGCTTGTAACAGCCGCAAAACTATATGTTTCACTATTGTAACAAAATTATTTTTGCTAAACAAAACGTCTATGTTGCAGAAAAATTTAACTTTTTCCAATGAACTTCACATTTAAAGAGATACTCAATTCAAAATCATACTATTACAATGACTTATTTGTGATGAATTACTAATCTTTACATAAAATCATCAGACAATATTTCAGTTCCTCCACCTCTAATAAAGTTCATACATGTATAGAACCAATTCCCTTTTAATAATGAAACTATCACTCTAAAATATTACATTCTAAGGATATTTATACTAGATTAGTAAAGTGTGTTTCAATACCTTATAGTAACTTATATAATATTCTTAAAGATCTGTACCCAATTAACTTTACTTGTGCCAACAATTCTTTGCCTGCTTTTATCCCACTTTCCGAATTTCTGATAAATTCTTGCTACCTTACTTTTCCAACTTTCCTCTCTCAGCACTCTCTTGCTACCAGCCTCACTAAGGGCCTGATCCAGCCCTAAGCATGAGAGCTGAGAGTATTACCGCTTCAGCGTAAAAACTTTCACTCCCTTGACACCCCCCTTACCTTTACCTCCGTACGCTGGCTAAACCCTTATCTAACTTTTCCCGGTGTCAGTACAAATTTTCGTAGCAACGCGCTGATCGTACCATGCTAAGCACGCCCATACTGTACAATTTAAATGGCTATCCCCGCCTCTGTGTAGTAACTCGAGCGTCTGGACTATCGTCGTACAAAACGCACGCCCCTTGGGCGAAAAATACGCTCAAAATACGCTCACTGTATGCTCATGTCCTTCGGACGACCGGAAGTTGTCATACTGCAAATGCGCAGTGCGTTTTTTTCCCCGGTTTTAAGCTCCCGACCGGTGTACGATCGATCGCGGGCGTAGGTCTGGATCAGGCCCTAAGTCTCTACTTTTCTCTACTCAAAGTGGCTTCTGACAGTTCTGCTTTTCCTTTCTTTAGGTATTTTCCACTTGCTATTGTCCCTTTCTTCACTCGCTTCACCCTCTTGCAATTACTTTAACAATTGTTTCTCTCCAACTACTCTTGCTCACCACCTCTCCATCCGACACCAGTCTCCTTCCAACCCTCTCAGATGCACTTTTCCTCCTCTTCGGACAACAGCCAAAGCACCGTTCAGATTCAGTCCCTCTCTTTTCTTTCGACCTCTCTCCCACTGTCACCTCTGTCCGACACCTACCCTTTCCGACCACTCCGATCACCTGCTGTCTCCCTCGGCCTCTCCGATTCCTCTCTCGATCACCCCTTTTCCTCCGAACAGTCTCCATCCCCTCCGATCACCTGCGTCACCTCAGCCAGCTCCGGACTACTCCAGACAATCTCCGGTAAGTCTCTGTCCTTCACACACTTTGCCTCACAACTGACTAACTCTCTCTAACCGCTCTCCAACTTCCCCTAACCTTGCGCCACCCCAAGAAAGCTCCAGAACCCCGCGTGCTAGCTCTGTCCTCACGGCCACATAGTGCAACACCAAGGGGATTTTTCCCCATACTTTTATAAATACTTATAGCTTAAGGTTTTGGCTTTTCAAAACATGTTCTTGGGCACATTTCCACAGGGGCACCACACTTATTGGCAACAAAAAGAAGGCAATACAATCTTTGCTCTTAAATACAATGTGGTGTGCTCAATTAGATAGACTCCAGCAGCTTAGCCTGGGGTGACTACTCCCCAAACCAAAAAAAGAGAAAATCCTAGGAACTTTAGCTGTAGTAGGCAGCAATTTAGATGTTCCAGAAATTAGCATCAATTTAACCAGAGTTCCTTCATGGAAGATGTAACAATAAGAGGTAGTATAAACGAAGTGTTAATAATTTAATATAGTCATAGAAACTTTAGCTGTAGTAGACAGCAATTTAAATAGTCCCAAGATCAATATTGCAAAACAATAATCTTCATAAAAGTGGGAACATCTCAGCAGAAGTTCCCTATCAAACATGTGATTACCTACACCAGCAGATTCATTGTTTATGTTATTCGCTGCCCCTGTAATCTGCTATATGTTGGTAAAACCATCAGGAAGGTCAAAGAAAGACTTGCCTTACATCGCTTGGCCATCAAGGCAGCTCTCACAGGGAAATACAATGACCAACCAGTAGCCCGTCATTGGAAATCCATGGGCCACTTAATGTCAGACTTTCATTGGATGGAGATTGACCATATCCCCCTTCCCCCAAGAGGGGGCAATAGAGAGAATTACCTGTCGCAAGAGCAGCTGGATATTTAAACTTAAATCAGTGGCTCCCGATGGTCTCAATGAAATGCTGCCCCTAAATTGTTTCATATAGGATCTATTGATGTGGACTTTCTATGTATACTTGTGCACCTGCATTTAACTAACCTATGTCCTTCCTTGCGCTTTTACGTTTTTGCTCTTTCTTTGTGAGCCCCTTTCATGGTCTCTACATTTATTTTCTCTTGCTGTTTGTCTTATTCAATTTGCCTGTCTTATTCAAATATGCCTGTTCTGTCCCCTTTTGTGCTTTGTATGTCTAATATATTTGTTTATTGCCTCCCATGATATTCCTCTTAGTATGTCTTTGCCTCTGCCTCACACTCTCCTGACTGACTCGGCTTTTTTATTTACTAGACACCTATGGCAACAAGCGGCCAATGACAGTTCAGCACGGCCCGGCTTTGCACCCCTGTTGCCTCTGCGATGTTGCAGGAAGTGCTTGCGGCGCGGTGTCCGGTCTGGAGGCACTCGTGGGTAGCAGTGAGCTTTCATTGTTGTATTTTATTTTACTTATATATGTGTATGGTACCTCTTGTTGGTATTTCTTCTTTTGTTGTGCACCCTGAGGAAAATCGCTATAAGTGATTAAAACTTTGGTGATGATCATGATGAATTAAATAGAAATTATTTGTTACAGCTTCAAAGTGTTTTGAGTGCCTTTCTTACTTTGGATTTTCCTGGGTGACTTTTTTTGAAGGAGCGCCTTAAGCAGTTTCATTGTACTGTGAAGTGCCAGTTTTTCGTTTTATATATGT
>WWET01005904.1:0-14012 GCA_011038615.1 Limnodynastes dumerilii
GTAAGGCCTATGACCAATCCGCCGCTGCTTACATTTACTCATAATCTATTTCCAAACGAATCATTTGTTTATAATCATATTTCATATATTTATTATGTCTCTGTCTGTGTATAAATAAAATACTTACAACTTATTCTAATATCAGGATATATCCAGAGTTTGAGAGAACCATCAAGAAAAATACTTTGTGTTTGCAACTTAAATACTGCATAGCTTTATTGGTATCTGTAATTTAGAGCTGAAGCTGAATTTAGGAACACTACCTCACAACTCCAATTCTTTCTTCACAGTTCAAATGGCTTTGTATTGATGTTGCTTTACACCTGTATTTGCTATCATTCTTGATCATTCTGGAAAGGTGTAAACGATTCAAAAATATATCATATCAAATGAAATTGTGTTTTTTATTGAAAACCTTTATTATATTTAAAACTATTTGAAATACTATAGTAAGACTATATATATAGCAGCAAATAAATTTTTTCAACATTCTGTTTATCTATCTATCTATCTATCTATCTATCTATCTATCTATCTATCTATCTATCTATCTCTATTATTTAAGAATTTTACATTTTAAACATTGTATTATTTAAATGGCTTAATGTGGTATTAATTTAAGTAATACAGGATACACAAGAACTTTATAAAGCATCGTGCTAGTTTACACTTTGAGAATTAAATATTCCATATTATTTAACAATAATACAACTTGTTTAGAGTTGTCCCAAATATGACTCTTGTCTTAAGTATTAAGCATTCCCATTATATTAAAATTTACTGAAAAGTTACCAAAATAACCTGGTAAGACAAAACTCGTTCTACAATACATTACTATGCAATTGTTGCAAATTGTATGGAAACTATCATTAAAACAACAAAATACTTTCAACAATGTTTGGTTGTTGCAAAATAAACCAAGTAAAACTGTTAATATAAAAATGTTGTATAAAGCAAAAATTTATAAATATATAGAAGTAAAATAATATGTACAGTATGTATGTATGTATGTATGCAAGAAAAAAACCCTCACACTCACAAAGTAATGTTATATTTATATGACATATAAGCAAACAAAGAACAAACTTGATGTAATATGTAGTTTTTATAGAAGTTAAATATATCTTTATAAATCTAACAGAAAATTATTTTAAGCTTTATTGTAGTTCCTGAATTCACCCTCATGATGGTGCTATTGCCTAACAAGGTAGAGAAGCTGACTTTACTGTGTGTAGCTAGAAATATTCTAAATACTCAGACATTACAGATATACAAGAAGCAATACCTTGCTGCTCCTTTATTTTGCACCGAGGATATCAGTAACTGGCTTTACTTGGATTTCAAAGAACAAGAACCCCTAATCAACATATGATTGTACTGAAGACATGGCATGGCAAGTAATATTTTTCTACTTCTCTTTCTGTTCTCTGGCTGCCTCCAGTCAGTTTTATTACTTATTTCTGGAAGAGATGAAGATAAATTCTGTAATAGGGAATATAGCAGAGGATTTGGGTTTAAACAGGAATGAACTGAAAATGAGAAAATTAAGGGTAATTTCTCAAAACAGGAATTATTTCAATATCAGTTTAGATAATGGTAATCTATATGTCATTGACAGGATAGACAGGGAAGAAATATGTGGATCAGAGCAGAACTGCTTTCTGGATCTTGAAATTTTAACAGAAAATCCTGTAAATGTTTATTCTGTTAAAATAAAAATTCAGGATATAAATGACAACTCACCGATCTTTTCTAAGGATATCTTCAATATACGAATAAGTGAATCTGCTATGCTGGGAGCACAATTTGTTCTGGGTAATGCACGGGATCCAGATCTGGGGACCAATTCTATAAAGGAATATCATCTTAGCCCCAATACCCATTTTACTTTGGTGAATAAATCTGAATCAGGAATTGAATATCCAGAACTTGTTTTAGTGCAGCCTCTAGATCATGAAAAACAACAAAAATATGAGCTTATTTTAACTGCATATGATGGAGGAAAGCCTGTAAGAACTGGAACTGCTGTAATTAAGATTGTGGTCCTGGATGTTAATGATAATTATCCAGTGTTCAGTCAAAAAAGTTATAGAGTACAGCTAAATGAGAATGTGCCAGTTGGTTTCTTGGTCCTTCATCTCAACGCTACTGATAAAGATGAAGGTTCCAATGCAGAAATCACATATTCATTTAGTCACATTCCTGAAAATGCTCGTCATGTCTTCACTATGGATTCTGAAACTGGAGTCATCAAAACAACTGGAGAACTGGACTACGAAGTAACACAAACATATGAGATGACTGTGGAAGCGGCTGATGACGGAGGATTAGTAGCACAATGCACTGTAATAATAGAGATTGTGGATGTGAATGACAATGCCCCTGAGATAATACTTGCATCACTATCTACACCAATTCCAGAGGATTCTGCACCTGGCACTCTGGTAGCATTAATTAACATTAAAGACTTGGATTCAGGATCATATGGAGCAGTGACATGTCGATTAGCAGATACACCAGCACTTAAGTTAATACCATCCTCTAATAATTATTACAAGCTTGAAACAACTAGACCTCTGGACAGAGAAGCTAATTCTACTTACAATATAACTATTATAGCTGAAGATGAAGGATCTTCTCCAATGGTAACTAAGAAAATGATATCTGTCACTATTTCAGATGTGAATGATAATCCACCTGTCTTTGATAAAGCAATTTATGTGTCCTACATTCCAGAGCACACTCCAGCAGGAACATCAGTACTTAGTGTCCATGCATCAGACCGAGATGACAAAGAAAATGCTCGGATTGTATATTGCATTATTAGTACAAATATTGATAACATTCCAGTGTCATCTTTCATCTCCATAAACTCAATGACTGGAGTTATTTATGCTCAGAGGTCATTTGATTATGAACAGTTACGGGAATTTCAGTTCCAGGTGATGGCTAAAGACAGCGGATCTCCTCCTCTAAGCAGTAATGTCACAGTGAGGATTTGTATCATTGATAAGAATGATAATGCTCCTAAGATCCTCTACCCATCACCAGACACTGACGGATCAGCATTATATGAGTTTATTCCTCACTCTGCTGAGAAAGGTTATCTAGTGACCAAGGTGATTGCAGTGGATGCTGACTCCGGACACAATGGCTGGTTGTCTTATCACTTTCTTCAAGTTTCTGATGCTTCCTTCTTTACTATTGGTCAATACACTGGGGAAATCCGACTGGGACGAGATCTACCAGACACAGACTCCTTAAGGCAAAAAATTGTGGTTCTGGTAAAAGATAATGGAGTCCCCTCTCTTTCATCCACAGTAACTTTGAACTTGGTTGTGGCAGAAAACTTTCAGCAATTTGAACCAGAAATAAAACGGCAGCCCAATAATTCAGATATTCCATCTAATACAACATTTTACCTAGTGATCGCTATAGCTTTGATCTCTGTTTTATTTATTGTGTCTGTGCTGATTATATTAATAGTTAAATGCCACAAAACAAATGCTCCAACAACTTTCAATGCACTAAACAGAAACACATATCCCCAGTTCACTCTGGGATGTCCTTCTGAGATCAGCGATGGGAGTTTACCTTTTCCTTTCTCATATGATGTGTGTGTCACCCTGGACTCCAAGCAGAATGAGATTGCTTACCTGAAACCAGTCCAGAATGTCCCTACAGACAACCTCATTGACACTGAGGATCCTGCTATTGGAAGCAACGCTACAAATCCTAATTTGTCCTCAGCCAGCATTGTGCAGGTATTTAAGGAAAATAATACTACTCTTTTGTGGCTTATATGAATGTAATTTCAGGATGCCTATAATCCTAACATTTGAATGTTTTAGTTTATGGTCACAGAACACAAGGAGAGAGCACAAAATATGTTTATGAATCATTTTCTTTTGTTGATTTACTTTACTTTGCATATCCCCATGGATCCAAGGGTACTTTACTCCAATGTACACAGGAAATGGTGCAATGCAATGAATCTAGAATTAATATAGGCAAAAAATAAATATATTTAAATTTTTTTTATATGTTTTAAATGAATTCAATAAAAAAAATTTTCCAGCTACACAATACACAAGCTGGATTTTGCTACCATTTGTAGTGCAATCAAAGCATTAAATGCTAAACCAATGGCCTGAAATAGGTTGTAGTGTATCAGGCATGGACCTGTATCTGATGCAACTATTTTGCTGTTAACTGTGTGTACTTACAAATGTGCTTGGGGCTGGATCTTGGACAATTTCAAGAATACTCTTTACTGTACATTGACCGCCACCCCTTTCCTTTCACAAAACACAAGCTGTCATGCAATGAGCTGAGCTTGGGTCTGAAGCATCCGCAATTGTATGCGCTGAATGGGCCCCATATTATTTATTGTATTAAAAATATATGTAATGACCATAAATTCTGCAATATTGCAGATTTATTTATTTATTAATTACTTTTAAACCATGTGGTATATCTCATCCTTATTTTGTTGAGCTTTTATGATGGCAATGTGATTGTTGTGTAAGTTGTTATTACATTCTAATCAGTGCAAATGTAGTGGAAAATTTGTAATAATAAAAAGCAGGATAATCAAGAATTATTATGGGGGAAAAAAAACCTCAATATTCCACTACAAGTGCAGTTATTTTCTGCTTTACATATTTGGTAAATTAGGTATGTTTGTTCTTGAATTATGGACTTATTTATTTCCTTTTCAACGACTGAATAAGCTGAAACAGAATTTTAAGCTGTTATGTTGTGTTACTTGCTATAAATGCATATATAGATGTGTATATTTTACATTATTGTGTTTGTACTACACTGAGTATGATTTTCAAGTTATTGGGCTTGATCCACAACTCCGTCCAAAACACCTGACTTGTTCAAGCTGCCTGCTTAAGTCGGGTTCTAGGACCGCATACACAGTGCCCGGACTGCTGCGTGCTGCGTCCAGGCACTGTGCCATAGCAACACATACACAGTGCCTGGCCTTCACCTCCGGGCACCGTGCACTCACATACACAGTGCCCGGACTGCTGCGTCCAGGCACTGTGTATGTGTTGCTATTACAACACAGCGCCGTTGAACAAAAAAAAATGTAAAAGAAAAAAAAGGCTCCTTTTTTTTTTGTGGGGGGGGGGGGGGGGGACTTTACCCCGGGGGGGTGTCATTCTGCCTAGGGCCCCGCAAACCCTAGGGCCGCCCCTGCTTATAGCTGTGGGCTTTGACTAAAGTTTGCATGTGAGAGGGTAGTGTCATGGGTGTTCACTTCTCTCTTATGAACAGATCACATGCAAATGCCAATGTCTGCACACATGCTGCTTTTGGCATTTTTATGATTGGACGGGACATTGTATTGCAGTCAATCAACAGCAACGATGGAGGTGTTAATATTTCCATATATTCTAAGTTTACTTTGCAACAACTTGCCACAACCCTAAGAAGGATAACATACATATTGGACATATATAAATTACTTGCTACCAATAGGCATTGAGATATAAGACACAGCATTTCAGAAAATACATGGGGAAGTTTGACAGCCTTACTGTGCAACATGTCTTGTTAGCATGGATTCAGTAAGCAATTGCAAAATAACACATTATGTAACTTTTGTAAATTTTCATTTAATCTATTATATAGTAAGTAAACAGGAGAATAACTTGGAATATGAAATCTAGTTAAATATATATCTAAAAATAGTTGAAAAATATTCTTTTAAACCTATACAGTAAATATTTGAAAACAAAAAAAGATGCCGTTTAGTTGTAGTTCATATATTCATACACATGATGGTGCTGTTGTCTAAAAGGTAAAGCAGCTGGCATTACAGAGTGCAGTTAGTGCTGGTTTATAATACACAGACGGTCCTAATCAGCAAGAAGCAAGGTTTTGTTTTACACATTCATCACTCTGAGGAAACCAGTTTCAGGTTTATTTGGAAATTGAAAGTGACATCTATTCCCCATATTTTACAGAGGACATGGCATGGCAAGTAATACTTTACAGTTTTTGTTTGTATACCATGGTTACTTCTAATCATGTTCATTACTCAATTCTAGAAGAGATGAAGATAAAGTCTGTTATAGGGAATGTTGCAGAGGATTTGGGGTTGAGCAATAATGAACTGACAGAAAGAAAATTAAGAATTGTTTCACAGAACAGGAATTATTTCAATATCAGTTTAGATAATGGTAATCTATATGTCACTGAGAGGATAGACAGGGAAGAAATATGTGGATCAGAGCAGAGCTGCTTTCTGGACATTGGAATTTTGGCTGAAAATCCTGTGAAGTTTTATTCAGTTAAGATTGAGATTCAGGATATAAATGACAACTCACCAGTATTTTCTAAGGATATTTTTAATATTGGAATAAGTGAATCTTCTTTGCCAGGAGCACGATTTGTTCTGGGGAATGCACGAGATCCAGATGTAGGAACTAATTCTATAAAGACATATAATCTTACTCCCAATTCCCATTTCACTTTGGTTGATAAATCTGAGCCTGGAACAGATTATCCAGAACTCATTTTAGAACAACCTCTAGATCGTGAAAAGCAACAAAAATATGAACTGATTTTAACAGCTTATGATGGAGGAAAACCTGTAAGAACTGGAACTGCTATAATTAAGGTTGTGGTTCTTGATGCTAATGATAATTATCCAGTGTTCAGTCAAAAAAGTTTTAGCGTAAAGCTAAATGAGAATGTACCAAATGGTTACCTTGTTCTTCATCTGAACGCTACTGACAAAGATGAAGGTTCCTATGCAGAAATCACATATTCATTTAGTCACATTCCTGAAAATGCTCGTCATGTCTTCAGTATGGATTCTAAAACTGGAATCATTAAAACAATTGGAGAGCTGGACTATGAAACAACCCAAAGTTACGAAATGACAGTGGAAGCGGCTGATGGTGGTGGATTAGTAGCACAATGCAGTGTAAGAATAGAGATTGTAGATGTGAATGACAATGCCCCTGAGATAATACTTGCATCACTCTCTACACCAATTCCAGAAGACTCTGCACCTGGTTCACTTGTAGCAATAATTCTTGTTAATGACTTGGATTCTGGAAAATATGGGGAAGTGACTTGTGGAATAACAATTAGTCAAGCGCTTAAATTAATGCCATCTCCTAATAATTACTACAAGCTTGAGACAGCCAGTCCATTGGACAGAGAAACTAATTCTTCTTATAATATAACTATTATAGCTGAGGATGAAGGATCTCCTCCAATGGTGACTAAGAAAATGATATATGTCACTATTTCAGATGTGAATGATAATCCACCGGTCTTTGATAAAGCAATTTATGTGTCCTACGTTCCAGAGCACACTCCAGCAGGAACATCAGTACTTAGTGTCCATGCATCAGACAGAGATGATAAAGAAAATGCTCGGATTGTATATTCCATTATTAACACAAATATTGATAACATTCCAGTGTCATCTTTCATCTCCATAAACTCAATGACTGGGGTTATTTATGCTCAGAGGTCATTTGATTATGAACAGTTACGAGAGTTTCAGTTCCAGGTGATGGCTAAAGACAGTGGATCTCCTCCTCTAAGCAGTAATGTCACAGTGAGGATTTGTATCATTGATAAGAATGATAATGCTCCTAAGATCCTCTACCCATCACCAGACACTGAGGGATCAGCATTATATGAGTTTATTCCTCACTCTGCTGAGAAAGGTTATCTAGTGACCAAGGTGATTGCAGTGGATGCTGACTCAGGACACAATGGCTGGTTATCTTATCATCTACTCCAAGTTTCTGATCCTTCTTTTGTCACTATTGGTGAACACACTGGAGAAATCAGAATTGAACAAGATCTTCCAGACACAGAATTTTTAAGGCAAAAAATTGTGGTTCTTGTAAAAGATAATGGAGTCCCCTCTCTGTCATCTACAGTCACATTGACATTAGTTGTGGCTGAAAACTTTCAACAATTTGAACCAGAAATAAAACACAAAGCTAATAATTCAGATACTTTATCTAATTCAACATTTTATTTAGTCATTGCTATAGCTTTGATCTCTATTTTGTTTATTGTGATAGTGTTGGCTGCAGTAATTTTTAAATGCCACAAAACAAACACTCCAACATCTTTCAATGCCCTAAGCAGAAACTCATATCCTCAGTTCACCCTGGGATGTCCTTCTGAGATCAGTGATGGAAGTTTACCTTTCCCTTTCTCATATGATGTGTGTGTCACTCTGGACTCCAAGCAGAATGAGATTGCTTACCTGAAACCAGTCCAGAATGTCCCCACAGACAACCTCATTGATACCGAGGATTCTGCTGTTGGTACTAATTCTATAGCAGCCAATGTATCTTCAAACAACATTGTACAGGTAGGCAAAACTAATACTAAAGAAATATATACTGGTATATTTTGCATAGTGTAGATGTTATTATAAAACGAAACATGTTTTAATATCAGTAAGCATAAGAATCCGATTCTCATTTTATCATTTATATATTTAAATTTTAAGCCAGCAGTTAATAATAGAGAACAGAGCAACATTTTGGTTTTGATGTTTACAACTTGTATTTACATAAAAAAAAACACAATAATTATAGAAATACTTTGTACTAGTTTACAATGTATTTCTGAAAAAGTTTTGAGAAGTTTTTCTAATATTAATTTTTATAACATTTATTTTTTGCAACTGATTTAATTATCTATAAATAGCAATTAAAATTTAAAATATTGTAACAATGGCTCTGATTCAGATTTATGTGCTGTTTTTATGTGTGTGTTTTTAGATAACGTTAAACTGCGCGTGCATAGTAACTTTATTCACGCAAGCTACATTGGATTTGGGCAGCGAACTTCAACTTCGTGTTTAGTGAAATACATAAGAAGGGTTCTGCCAATCCTCCATAAGAAAGGAAGTTAAGAAAAATGGGTGGGGGGAGCTTTTAAACAGCCTATTAAGGGCGCGTTATATAATCTACGCACTTATTTAAGCAAGTTAAGCACAAAAAAAGCTAAACAAAACAGCACTTCAGTTGGTAACTTGAAAAGTAAAATAAGTAAATAAATAAATAAATTGATATCAATAATAATATTGATATTTTTTAGAGCATTATAAGTAGTTGACCTTGGTAGATTGTTTGGAGAACGACACCAAAAGACTAATATTAAGAAAACTTTATACAAAAATACACCTTTAAAAACAAAGTAAAATGTACATAAATATAACATAAAAACTGTAGAAACGTGCTTGATGATTTATGTGATATATATCACTGAGGACGGAAACCTAGTAATAATATTTAAGATATTGTTATTGTGTGAAAAAATCCGTATCTTGAAGAGTTCACTTTATAATATAGAATTTGGAGATCCACAGGAGACTCTAATTCTCAAGTCTTGATATATAAAGGAGTGTGGACACTGATAATAAGATGGTGGGTCTTACCCGGATACGTGGGACAGTCTCTCACTGGATTTAAAGTTGTCATCCATCTTTGCAAAAGACTCCCCCGGTTGATCAGACTGGGTTGTCTGGCTAACACAAAGATATTTGAAGGTAGTTACGTGAAGAGCTGGATCTCCCTCTAAGTATGGGTAAATAGCTGCTTGTACTTGGCTCTTACTGTCTCTACATCCACGAATCAGCCTGAAGCGGATTGTGCTCCCCGTCTGTGGCAGCACAATGCTGGGTTTCTCCCTTTGATGCAGATAGACTGTCTGCTCTTACACACTTGGGGCCTGATCCAGAGCTACGAAATTGGCCGATTTCGAGCGAGCGTACGACCGTTTTTTGCGTATTTTCGTACGAAAATTCGCACTGCCAATGCCCAGTATGACAGCTTCCGGTCGGCTGGACGACATGAGCGTATAGCGGTCGTATTGTGTGCGAAATATTCGCTCGAGGGGCGTGCGTTCAGTACGACGGTCGCCTGGGCGCTCGTTTTACTACACGGAGGCGGGGATAGCCATTTAAATTGTATAGTATGGGCGTGCTAAGCCCGCACGCTCAGCGTATTATGTGCGAAAATTCGTACGTCCGACGGTAGTACCTGGTGTAGGGTATAGCCGCCATAAGCAGGTACTTTACAATGGGAGTGTTAGGGGCGTGTATGTTTATACGCACGGTCGAACGTACACATTCACCCGTCGTGCGAAATTTTGTAGCTCTGGATCAGGCCCTTGCTGTGTTTCCACGCTCCCCGTTCAGAGCAGGCAAATAGAGACTCGTCTCCTACGGCAATCAAGTCTTAAGCACAAATACGTATGGACATTTAAGAGTTTCCTAGGGAGGCGGAAGAGAACTAAAATCCATAAGAACAAGAGGAATGTCATGGGAGTTTCCTTGCCACATATTTGCATATTTTTGTGAATCTGCGCGTTCTTAATTCCCTCTTTTGTCTAAATCTGGTCCAATGTATTCATTATGGATTGTCAATACTGGAAAATCTAAATAAATCCTAATTAAATTGAGAGACGCTCAATGAAACGCGTCAAGAAGTATATCTTTGCAATATTAGTTTCTGGCTCACATTATTATATGTTATGTTTTACCTATGATGGACTGCTGTTACTGAACTATTTTTCACGCAATACATCTGAAGATTTTTGATAGAGACTCTGAAACACTGCTATTTGAAAATCGTAGTGAGCACTCTTACAAAAAATCTGATTCTGATTTCTTAATTGGATGTGGCAATCTTTACATCGGGAGCAGAATGACTAATAAGAGAAGCTGGCATCAGGTGCCGTGTTGATCTAACAGACCACTTAGTCATCCTCCCTACATTTGATGGTTATCACCAGTTGTTAGCCATATACCATCTTCACATTCAAGGTAGAACTACCAGACCAATGGGTGACGTTTGGTGCTGTGAATTATTATAGATAAGCACTTAGTTGTACTTATACTATGGGAATGGTTATTGCTGAAGATTAAGTCAAAGAAACGGTGAGGGGCTGCCCAACTGAATTGAGTAACAATCAGTTTCTAGTGCTAATTTTCTATGAGGCACTTAACTGTTCTATTAATAATCTGGTGACTATTAACAGAGTTTCTCTATCTACAAAGGTCATTCAGCATCTGTATCTGCTTATACAAAGGACTGGCAATGAAGTCATCTATTACATACCGTCAATTTATATTATTACCGACCATTGCTCAACCTATAAACACAGAGTTGTGTACTACTGGCATAATCTAAACTTTTTTATTATGGTTGATGGTCCATAAGATTTTGTTTCAATTTGTGAGCTTTGATGGATACAACTGATGGTGTTGCAATATTTTAATTGTTGTATTAGTAAAATTAAATATTGTTATATTTTACATTTTGATATTTTTATTTAGCGCTACCTGAAATTTTATATCATTTTTGTTTTTCTATAGGCCAACTTTGGGCAGATAATAGCCCCGGCTTTTAGCGTTCTGATATTAATATCTTTTTTCAAGCCAATTTATTCCAGGATATTGGTAATAACGTTTATTTAAAAATCTAAAATTGTTCACTTTTTATGTTCAGTTACAATTAGTGCAAGAATCCTGAAAAAAAACAACATTTTTATTAATTGTAATATTACAATGCCTATAGATCTAAAATCAATAACTTTAAAGGAAATGAAATCTACATTGATTACCAGTCATATGAAATATGATATTTATCAATCACATATTACAGTGTCATTGTTTTTTAGTGTATTCTGAATTAAATAAAATTTGTTATTGGAAACATGTCAATCAATGTATTAAACATTTTTTTTTATTTGAATCTAATATTTAAAATTCCATCTGCATTATATATGAATTATACAATTAAATAATAGATCAGCCAATAATCAGCAGTTCAAAGACCCATGGGACCTGTAGCCAGCATTCAGGTTCTATTGGTACCTTTATAGATTGTGGATGCAGAGGACAACACTGCACATAAACATAAAAGCATAGTTGCCAACTCTCCCTGAATATCAGGGAGACTCCCTGAAGATTGGGTAATCTCCCTGACTCCCTGAAGTGTTTGGTAATCTCCCTGATTCTAATTCCATCCATTGAGGTCTATGCAGATTGCCAATTTCATGGAGGCCAAGATGTAATGAAAGACTCAGCTGCAGTGTCACTTTTATATCTTCTATAAAGATAGTACTGAAAGTATTTACTGACAATTTAATAATCAATAAATACTGATTTTATTGTAAAATAATTTTCCTGGCAGTGCTATATCGACCTATGGGTGGTGCTATTCACGGGACACACCTCTTTGGCGGTACAGGACACACCCCTCTAGTGCAGCGCCTTGATAGTGGTCTCATAATCTCCCTGATATTCATTTGCAAAAGTAGGCAACCTAATCTCCCTGATATTCATTTGCAAAAGTAGGCAACCATGCTTAAAAGGGAAGACATCGCTTTAAAGTGGACCAAGGACTTTAGCTGTATATCCACAGGACTCAACAGTAAGCACTACTGACCTAAAATTTGAAAGCTTATTTTTTTTATATGAAACTTTGAAGATTTATATGGCTATATAACAAATTTTATGAATGACATAACTTAATTAAGGTTTGAAAGCATCAGTGAAGCATTTGTGTCATTGGGCCTGATGCAGCGTAACATCGCAGCACTCCCCCGACACCCCCCTTTGTCCAATGGTATTAACACTTGCTTATGCCGACTGAAGGCTAGCCTAACTTTAGCCGGCGTAAGCTAGTGTAAATACGCTGGGACGGAGGCGTTAGCCCAGGAGTGACTTTCCTCTCTTATTTTAAGCACCTTCTTAAGTCTGAATCAGGTCCATTGTTATGAATATTATATAACTTTTGTATCGTGCATTAGACTTAATAACGACAGCGATTTTTTGGTATGTGTAAGTCACGCATGCGCATGGCAGATGTTACTGTGATCATACGTAACGTGTTTGTAACGCCGTACTAGAGGCCATGACCCTACACAAGGTGGCTATATGCATTGTGGGTGTGGGAAGGCATTTAAATCGTACAGTAAGGGCTGGGTTAGGCACATACGAATGACAACATATTACATATGCACAGAGATATGCAAGGAAAAGTTAAGGAAGGGTTCTGAACACGTAAGTCTGCTAAATTACATAAGTGAGAAAGTAGTGCCAGGGGAGTGCATTATCCTTAGTAGTGTGTAACCTAGGAACGCATATGTACGTAAAATTAACTTAATCTGGCCAAATGTGAGTAATACATTACGTATATGGTGGTGTATAAAAAGTACTGTTTTAAAAGTTTATTGTGAAAATAATTAACATTAATTAATATAATTGATGTTGCTACATTAATAACATTAACATTTGTTTCTAAAGTGCTATGGTGACTTTAAAATAATAATTTTACCACATTACAGTAATGTTATGTTTACTAAATATATAAGCAATAAATACCCTACTCCAATACACTGATTTTTTAAGTCTCAAGAACAATTGATAATTCACATGGAAAATTCACTTACACAGAAGACAAATGTGGTGAATATTATATACAATAACACTGAATTATATATTTATATCTATGGAAAGTAAAAACAGATGTTTTTATTGGGAAAGTTCCTTTAAAATAAGAGATATGTTCCTAAATTTTAAATGATAAAGTTTGCTCTTTGTAGTGCATGAATTCACCCTCATGGTGGTGCTGTTGCCTAACAAGGTAGAGAAACTGTATTTACTGTGTGAAAAAAATAGAGATTCAATACTCAGACGCTGCAGATCAGCAAGAAGAAAGGTTTTGTTTCACCCTATTCTTTTACTGAGGACACCAAGTATCAGCTTTGTTTTAATGTTATAGACAAAGTGACAGCTTTTCAGCATATTATACAATGATCATGGCACGGCAAGTAATATTTTACTATTTTTGCTTCTATACTGTAGCTGCTTCCAATCAGTTTTATTACTCAATTCTAGAAGAGATGAAGATAAATTCTGTAATAGGAAACATAGCAGAGGATTTGGGTTTGGACAGTGATGAACTGAAAGTGAAAATATTAAGGGTTGTTTCTCATAACAG
>WWET01005904.1:20459-37563 GCA_011038615.1 Limnodynastes dumerilii
GTATATATATATTTGGAAAATATTCTTAAATATATTTTTTAAAACATAAAGTATACATTAAATACTTAAATAGAAAAAATTATGGAGTTTGGTTGTAGTTCATATATTTATACACATGATGGTGCTGTTGACTAAAAGGTAAAGCATCTGGCATTAGAGAGTGCAGTTAGTGCTGATTTAAAAATACATAGGAATTCCAGATCAGCAAGAAGCAAGGCTTTGTTTCAAACATCCATTACACTGAGGAAACCAGTTTCAGCTTTATTTGGAATTGAAAGTGACATCTATTCCCCATATTTCACAGAGGACATGGCATGGCAAGTAATACTTTACTATTTTTGTTTGTATACCATGGTTACTTCGAATCATGTTCATTACTCAATTCTAGAAGAGATGAAGATAAATTCTAAAATAGGAAATGTTGCAGAGGATTTGGGGTTGAGCAATAATGAACTGAAAGAAAGAAAATTAAGAATTGTTTCACAGATCAGCAATTATTTCAATATCAGTTTAGATAATGGTAATCTATATGTCACTGACAGGATAGACAGGGAAGAAATATGTGGATCAGAGCAAAGCTGCTTTCTGGACATTGGAATTTTGGCTGAAAACCCTGTTAAGTTTTATTCGGTTAAGATTGAGATTCAGGATATAAATGACAACTCACCAGTTTTTTCTAAGGATATTTTTAATATTGGAATAAGTGAATCTGCTTTGCCTGGATTACGATTTGTGCTGGGAAATGCACGAGATCCAGATGTAGGAACTAATTCTATAACTGCATATAATCTTAGTCCCAATTCCCATTTCACTTTGGTAGATAAATCTGAGTCTGGAACAGATTATCCAGAACTCATTTTAGAGCAACCTCTAGATCGTGAAAAGCTACAAAAATATGAACTTGTATTAACAGTTTATGATGGTGGAAAACCTGTAAGAACTGGAGCTGCTATAATTAAGATTGTGGTTCAAGATGTAAATGATAATTTTCCAGTGTTCAGTCAAAAAAATTATAAAGTCAGTTTAAATGAGAACTTACCAGTGGGTTTTATAGTTCTTCATCTGAACGCTACTGATAAAGATGAAGGTTCCAATGCAGAAATCACATATTCATTTAGTCACATTCCTGAAAATGCTCGTCATGTCTTCACTATGGATTCTGAAACTGGAGTCATCAAAACAATTGGAGAACTGGACTTTGAAGTTACACAAAGTTATGAACTTACAGTGGAAGCGGCAGATGGTGGTGGATTAGTAGCACAATGCAGTGTAATAATAGAGATTGTGGATGTCAATGACAATACCCCTGAAATAACACTTGCATCACTATCTACACCTATTCCAGAAGACTCTGCACCTGGTACTCTGCTTGCAGTAATTCTTGTTAAAGATTTGGATTCTGGTAAAAATGGAGAGGTGACTTGTAGAATAACAATTAGTCAAGCACTTAAATTAATACCATCATCTAATAATTATTACAAGCTTGAGACAGCCAGTCCATTAGATAGAGAAACAAATTCTACTTACAATATAACTATTATAGCTGAAGATGAAGGCTCTCCTCCAATGGTGACTAAGAAAATGATATATGTCACTATTTCAGATGTGAATGATAATCCACCGGTCTTTGATAAAGCAATTTATGTGTCCTACGTTCCAGAGCACACACCAGCAGGAACATCAGTACTTAGTGTCCATGCATCAGACCGAGATGACAAAGAAAATGCTCGGATTGTATATACTGTTGTTAACTCAGATATTGATAACATTCCAGTGTCATCTTTCATCTCCATAAACTCAATGACTGGGGTTATTTATGCTCAGAGGTCATTTGATTATGAACAATTACGTGAATTTCAGTTCCAGGTGATGGCTAAAGACAGTGGATCTCCTCCTCTAAGCAGTAATGTCACAGTGAGGATTTGTATCATTGATAAGAATGATAATGCTCCTAAGATCCTCTACCCATCACCAGACACTGAGGGATCAGCATTATATGAGTTTATTCCTCACTCTGCTGAGAAAGGTTATCTAGTGACCAAGGTGATTGCTGTGGATGCTGACTCCGGACACAATGGCTGGTTGTCTTATCACTTTTTTCAAATTCCTGATGCTTCTTTTTTTTCAATTGGTGAATGGACTGGTGAAATCAGAATTGGACGAGAATTACCAGACTCAGAATCTTTGCGGCAAACGGTTGTGGTTCTAGTAAAAGATAATGGAGTTCCCTCTCTGTCGTCTACAGTTACTTTGACCTTAGTTGTGGCTGAAAATTTTCAACAATTTGAACCAGAGATAAGACGCCAGCCCAATAATTCAGATTCTCCATCTAATACAACATTTTATTTAGTCATTGCCATATCTATGATCTCCATTTTATTTATTGTGACTGTGTTGATTACAATAATTTTTAAATGCAACAAAACAAACACTCCAACATCTTTCAATGCCCTAAGCAGAAACGCGTATCCTCAGTTCACCCTGGGATGTCCTTCTGAGATCAGTGATGGAAGTTTACCTTTTCCTTTCTCATATGATGTGTGTGTGACTCTGGACTCCAAGCAGAATGAGATTGCTTACCTGAAACCAGTCCAGAATGTCCCTACAGACAATCTCATTGACACTGAGGATCCTGCTGTTGGTACTGATGGTATAAATGGCAATTTGTCTTCAAGCAACATTGTACAGGTAGGAAATCTAATTTTTAAGAAATATATACTATATTATATACCTTAATATAGGTATTTTGTACATGTTGTTGATTTAATTATGGCTACATATTTTAAAGCAGTGGACCAGATCTAGACATATGGAAAAATTAAAATAAAAGGTGAACAGTATTGACACAGAATGCAAGTTGCTCAATCAATTTATAGGTAAATGCAAACAGGTGCATGAAAGGCAGGGGGCTAATCTGCTAGCCACAGAAACACAGGAAAGGAAATGCCTCAGCAACACTGCCATAAACCAGTAACAGACTATACCATCTATCTGCAAAATAAAAAATAAATTGTGCTAATTATACCAGGCAGCAGGCTTCTATTCCAAGGGATTCACCAATAAACCCCAAATATTAAAACTGTCAATAAGGTATATAGGAGTAAAGAAGCTAGTGCCACTGGGACACTTCTGTAATGTTGGCAATATAACTAAAACATCTAAAAAATCCAATAGTGATTCCTAAGGTTTGTAGGGGTTTCTTCTCCACTAATTCAATCAAACATGTAAGGATAGGAGTGAGAAAAAATATATTAATACAATCAAAAAATATAAAAACAATGAAACAGCGGTCAAAGTCTATACCCCAGTCCAAGATAGCAGCAGCATGATGAAAAATGAGTCTTATTGATGGAAGAAAAATCCCGGGAAGCTTTGTAGGGCTGGAAGGGCTGAACTGATGCATTTCGGGCGGACTGCCCTTTCTCAAAGATTTTTGAGAAAGGGCAGCCCGGCTGAAACGTGTCGGACCTGCGCCTTGCAAAGACAGCGGTGACATCATCAGCCTCAGACCGGAACTCCAGCTGATGATCGGGTGCTCTACAAACTTCCAGAGATTTTTTTTCCATTAATAGGATTTGTTTTTCATTATGCTGCTTCTATCTTGGACTAGGGTATAGATTTTGACTGCTCCTTCATTGTTTTTAAATTTTTTTAATATTATATTAATAAATATATTTTTTCTCACTCCTATCCTTACATGTTCGATTGAATAAGTGGAGAAGTGACCCCTACAAACCTTAGGAACCACTATTGAATTTTTATAGAGGTTTTAGTTATATTGCCAACATTACAGAAATGTCCCAGTGGTGCTAGCTTCTTTACTCCTATATACCTTCTAGATATATGGAAGTTGGACATTTTACGATTATAATAATGTATGGGCCATACTTCCAGTAAGGATATGATTTAGCGGGCAGTAATGGGAAGGGGAATGTAATTAAATGTCATAGTAAGGGTGTACTAAATGCTCTATGCACTTGAAAATATAAGGTAGGTGTGTGGTCACAGAAGACCGTGTGAGTGAGTGGTGTGGTCAGGGCCGTTTCTAGGGGCAGGCGTGCCGTGTGATCGCACGGGATACGCCCCTAGATAACTAAAAAGGGGGCACTTCCTGCAGCCCTTCCCTGTGCAGTGGTCACATAGACAGCGGCTCTTACAAGTGCCGGCCACATCTTTTATGTGATGCGGCCGGTGCCTGTGAGAGCCGCAGCCTATGTCAGTGTGGCAAGTTCCTAATCCCCCCCATTCTGCCCGCTATTAATAAAAAAAAACAAAAAAAAAAACCTTACCTTACGGCGGTGCCCGGCTTCCTCCCTCCCTCACGTCTCCTCTTTCCACTGCGTGCCGGCTAGGCGTGACATCATCACGCTGGCATTCGGCTGAGTGGAGAGGAGCTCAGGGGGAGCCAGAAGAAGGAAAAGAAGAGCAAATATAAGGTAAGTAAGGGAGCAGAGGGGACAGTGTTTGTATGAGGAAGGGGCAGTGTGAGTGTAAAATGAGGGGGCACAGTGTGTGTGTGTATGATGAATGCGCACAGTGTGTCATGAAGGCGTAATAGTTGAAGGGGGCACAGTGTGTGTGTGTATGAAGATGGGGCACAGTGTGTGTATGATGAAGGGGCACAGTGTGTGATGAAGGGGGTAACAGTTGAAGTGTGTGTATATGAAGATGGGGCACAGAGTATGTATAATTTTTTTTTTTGGGGGGCGCCAGATTTTTTTTTACCGCCCTGGGCTCTGCTAGGTCTAGAAATGGACTGGGTATGGTCTCTCCACGCACGCCAGTGGCTCGTGTCTAGAGCTCAGAATGCAGTGCCGGCGAGTGTCTGGTTCCTGTCCAACATTGTGTATATAAATATAGCTTTATAAATATTTTAATATTATTTAAAATTACATTTTGAGTTTCAATGTTTAATGCTGAATATTTATATTTTTTGTAATTTTTTATTTGAGTTATTTAGTTTTTGGCCTGTCTTAGAGTATGTTTCCTTTTAAGACAGCAGTATAGTGAGATCCCAATATGCTTTTAATGTTAAATTCTAGTTTTGCATTATTAGAATGTTCCTGAGACCACTATGAAATTATAAACATATCAAAATGTAATCGTGGTTGAAAGAGTTGTGAATTTTATTTAATATATTATTGACCATTCTAATCTATTACATTATATAGAATGCCAATATAAAATTTATTTAATTATTTTATTGTTTTATTGGGATATTTGGGACATTATTAAAACACATTTAATTATTGTTGGAGAATAGAATAAATTTGTGCTAAATAACATTTATAGAAATTTTTAGTCTTCTTTATATTACTTTGACTAATCTAGTAATTATTTAATTCAGTATTTTTTACATTGATTTGGTATTATACTCTGTCTTAAATTTAAATGATAAGAACTTAAACTAAAGAAAAATGTTTTAAAATCAGTATGGATAGAAGTCAGACTGTATCAGTTATATACTTTATACTTGAATCCATGAGTTAATAATATTATATAAGAAAACTAACCTTTTGTTTTGACATTTGCATTATGTATTTGAAAGAAAAAATACAAAGAAACCCCCAAAAATACATAAAACTATTGCAAAGCATTTACACTTACATTCTATTTAGAAAAATATATGTTACATTTAAAAATATATCACATTTAAGATTATATATATATATAACTTTAAGGGGGAAGGGAATCTATAATGTTTTTCAATATTATATTTTTAAGCACATATTTATTTTACTGTTTTTAATTATGAAGTATATTCTGAATTAAGTAAAATAAAAACATTGCATCAACATATTTGTATTAGAACCCAAAAATCAACATTTTTGTGGTATTTTATTTGGATTATTAAAAAAAAACAAAAAAAATTTAGATTTATATTTTTTTATTTGCAATCTTGAAAAAGTGATATGAATTATATAACTTAATGGTTATAGGAGTTATAGGAAACTAGTTGTTAAAGTTATTGAATGTATTCTGTTTAAGCAAAAATATCAAAATAAATGATGTAGGTAGTAAAATATTTTTTATTCATTATAATAAAATTTTTATGTTATAAAGAACAAAACTGATAGACTAAAATAAACCCAAAAACATTATTTTTGAGGGGAGAGGTAATAGTTATATTAAAATTTTTCAAATCCGCACAACAATTTACATGGGTATACTTTTTATTAATTATCTTTTTAAAACAATGAGCTATTTGTGTCTATTCTACCAGCATAATTAGTTATTTTATTTATTTTTGGCTTCACCCTGTCTGTGTCAAGATTTCACAAGCTGCCTTCTGGGACACAGATCACAGAAACAAGTGATATGGCTCAGGGCAAGATGCCTGGCACTAGGCACTGTCAGTAACCTTATTATTATTATTAATAATAACATTTATTTATAAGGCACCACATGGTATTTGCTGTGCCATACAAAGACAATAGTTAAATATACAACAAGAAGATGCAAATTCATGTAAATGGTAAATGTGTCCCTTTTGTACTCTATTTGGTTATGGCGATATTTATTGAAGTGCTTACTATGTTTCAGTAAGTTAGATATAGTGAAATAGTCAATTTACAAGTTTTAAAACTATACGTATATTATCAAATCAATATTATGATGTATTATCATTAATAATGAATTAGATTGCAAAATGATGTTATACTTCCAAATTCCTGTTCAAAACCATTAATAGACTTCTGAAGTATTATTCCTCACAACCCCTCCTTATAAATAGATTTAGCTGAGTAGTTATAAACACAATGATCTGGATTCACAGTTATGTAGTTTTCATCTTACATACATTGTTTTAAGAATTGAGCTACTACATATGTGTAGTAGCTTATTTAAGCTATCTACGTACCATTTCTGTACGTAGATTGCGTAAGCATGGCCTTTAGACGTGGTACGTAGATAGCGTAAATAAGCTACTATGCATGCGTAGTCAGTTCTTAAAACAACGTACGTAAGACGAAAACTATGCAACTGTGATTCCGAACCAATATGCAGTAATTTGCCATTGCTGACAAAATAGCAACTCCATCAGAGAGGCAGGCCTATAAAATGATGCATGATTTAAGCTTATATGTGAGAATGTCGAGTTTTTCTTTTATCTCATGTCCATCTATCTAGTTTCACCTCATCATTGGCTGAATCTAGACTTAATACTAGATTCCGTACGTTAGCCTCTGCTGCGGAGGTGTGCATATAGAATTTGTTATCCACAACACTGCATGCAGGAAAGCAGGGCACTCAACCTTCTCTCCTACATGTGGATGGAGGATCTGCTTATAGGACTCTACCTTAAACATTCTGCATGCATCTCTGTGCGTGTTGAATACTTGATACATAAGGGCTTAACCAAGCCCTTATCGTACAATTTAAATGCCTATGCTTACCCTCCATGTGTATCTCGTAAGCATGGAGGGGTGGGCACACTCCCTGTGCGAGGGTTAACAAGGCAAAGAATGCAGCATTGAGTGGCTGCATTCCGATATGGGTATATGCATAGTACCTATATTCAGCAGACTTCCGTCCCTAGCGTTTCTTAATTGTGAATGCAACACCATATTTTTACTGACTCCCCTGCCTTAATTTTGTACAAGTCATTGTCAATATCTGTAATCTGTATCTTTCATTATAAATTAATATCTTTTGTCTGCAAGATCTATAAAAAGGCTGGAGCTATACTGTATATGGAACCTTATCAACAAATGATAACGATGATGTGACAGATATAACACAAATAATCTCAAATTTTTCTTACTCATAATTGAATAAATAAATGAATGACTTTTTGTCAAAAATCACACCTGGCTACTATGTTTTAGGAATGTTAATACATCATATAAGCCATTGACTATTCCATAATTGTGATCGACTGCCAGACCATGGGCTTAGTTGTTTTATTGCATAATAAAATATTACAATACTGATACAAAACATCATGAATCATGAATGATAGCTTCATACACTAATTAACTTTATCAAAAGATTTTGGTATCTGTCAACCAGTCATAGTTTAGTCAAACCATATCTGTTACTGTGAATGGCAGTTTCTTATATTCTATATGAAATTCTTTCTATAAAAAATGTGTTTTAACCTAGCAGTATTACATAAATGTTCAGATATTACTTGCAATCAGCACTTTTTGCCTTTTCCCTTATCTCTCGTTTACATTATCTAGAAAACTATTCTTGCAGGTTCAGATTAAAGTAAGTGAAAGACTTATGACTAAATGATATCTTAACCAAGCACTTTTGTCATATCTAATTCTGTCTCTAATTATTCTATAAAAACACAATAAACTATAATAAACCTTTTAAATTTACTGCATTTAACAGTCATAATACACTTAAATTTATGTGTATTTATGGGAATTCAATGCATTTATTTAAATTAGGAAACCTAAATCTTATTTTGTAGTTTGCTACTTGTTGTACTTGAAATCACCCTCAAGATGGTGCTGTTGCCTAACAAGGTAAAGAAGCTGTAGTTACTGTGAGAGAAAATTGTGATTCTTTAAATACTCAGACATTGCATATCAGCAAGAAGCAAGGTTTTTTTTTCACCCTTCTTTTTTACTGAGGACACCAACCATCAGCTGGATTTTAAAGAAAAAGTCACAGCTATTCATTTTATAATCCAAAGATCATGGCTTGGCAAGTAATATTTTACTATTTTTGTTTCTATACTGCAGCTGCTTTCAGTCAGTTTTCCTATTCAATTCTAGAAGAGACAAAGATAAATTCTGTAATAGGGAATGTAGCAGAGGATTTAGGGCTGAAAAGTGATGAAGTGAAAATGAGAAAATTAAGGGTTGTTTCACATAGCAACAGGAATTGTTTTAATATCACTTTAGACAATGGTAATCTATATGTCAGTGACAGGATAGACAGGGAAGAGATTTGTGAATCTGAGCAAAACTGCTTTATAGATCTTGAAATTTTGGCTGACAATCCGGTAAATGTTTATTCTGGTAAAATTGAGGTTCAGGATATAAATGACAACTCACCAGTTTTTTCTAAGGACACCTTCAATATAGGAATAAGTGAATCTGCTTTGCCTGGAGCACGGTTTGTTCTGGAACATGCACGAGATCCAGATTTAGGAACTAATTCTATAAAGACATATAACCTTAGTTCAAATTCTCATTTCACTTTAGCAGAGACATCTGAGTCTGGATCAGATTATCCAGAAATTATTTTAGTTCAGCCTCTAGATCGTGAAAAGCAACAAAGATATGAAATTATTTTAACAGCTTATGATGGCGGGAAACCTGTAAGAACTGGAACTGCTATAATTAAGATTGTGGTTCTGGATGTAAATGATAATTATCCAGTGTTCAGTCAAAAAAGTTATAGCATCAAGCTAAATGAGAATGCACCAATTGGTTTTCTTGTTCTTCATCTGAACGCTACTGATAAAGATGAAGGTTCCTATTCAGAAATCACATATTCATTTAGTCACATTCCTGAAAATGCTCGTCATGTCTTCACTATGGATCCTAAGACTGGAGTCATTACAACAATAGGAGAACTGGACTTTGAAGTGACACAAAATTATGAGATGACCGTGGAAGCAGCAGACGGTGGAGGATTAGTGGCACGATGTACTGTACTTTTGCAGATTGTGGATATCAATGACAATGCACCTGAAATTACAATCGCTTCACTCTCTACACCAATTCCAGAAAATTCTGAACCAGGGACTCTTGTAGCATTAATTCATGTTAATGATTTGGATTCTGGGAAATATGGGGAAGTGACCTGTCGAATAACAGTTAGTGAAGCACTTAAATTAATACCATCACCTAATAATTATTATAAGCTTAAAACTGCTGGACCTCTGGATAGAGAAACAAATTCTACTTACAATATAACTATTATAGCTGAAGACGAAGGATCTCCTCCAATGGTGACTAAGAAAATGATATATGTCACTATTTCAGATGTGAATGATAATCCACCGGTCTTTGATAAAGCAATTTATGTGTCCTACATTCCAGAGCACACCCCAGCAGGAACATCAGTACTTAGTGTCCATGCATCAGACCGAGATGATAAAGAAAATGCTCGGATTGTATATTCCATTATTAACACAAATATTGATAACATTCCAGTGTCATCTTTCATCTCCATAAACTCAATGACTGGAGTTATTTATGCTCAGAGGTCATTTGACTATGAACAGTTACGAGAATTTCAGTTCCAGGTGATGGCTAAAGACAGCGGATCTCCTCCTCTAAGCAGTAATGTCACAGTGAGGATTTGTATCATTGATAAGAATGATAATGCTCCTAAGATCCTTTACCCATCACCAGACACTGAGGGATCAGCATTATTTGAGTTTATTCCTCACTCTGCTGAGAAAGGTTATCTAGTGACCAAGGTGATTGCAGTGGATGCTGACTCTGGACACAATGCCTGGCTCTCTTATCACTTACTCCAAGTTCCTGATCCTTCTTTCTTTACCATTGGCCAACGCACTGGAGAAATCAGAATTGGACGAGAACTTCCAGACACAGAATCATTGAGATCAAGAATTGTGGTTCTGGTGAAAGATAATGGAGTCCCCTCTCTGTCATCTACAGTCACTTTGAACTTGGTTGTGGCTGAAAATTTTCAACAATTTGAACCAGAAATAAAACGCCAGCCCAATACTTCAGATATTCCATCTAATAGTACATTTTATTTAGTCATTGCAATATCTTTGATCTCTATATTATTTATTGTGACTGTGTTGATTACAATAATTTTTAAATACCACAAAACAAATACTCCAACATCTTTCAATGCTTTAAGCAGAAACGCGTATCCTCAGTTCACCCTGGGTTGTCCTTCTGAGATCAGTGATGGGAGTTTACCTTTTCCTTTCTCATATGATGTGTGTGTGACCCTGGACTCAAAGCAGAATGAGATTGCTTACCTGAAACCAGTCCAGAATGTCCCCACAGACAACCTCATTGACACAGACGTTTCTACAACAGCCAATTTGTCCTCAAGCAGCTTTGTACAGGTATGAAAAATCGAATTAATAAGCTTTACCATTTATGTTCCTTGGGTGTATATAATGTCAGTGTGATGCCTAAGTAATATAATCACATAAAGTAAGTGAGTTTATGATTTCTTATGGTTTAATGATGAATAGATTTACTCTGTATAACTCTGTATATATCATGCATTTAAAGTTCACATTGTGTTCTAGACTTAAAATAAAATATTTGAGTGTATTGATAGTTATGTATCATAGCCATCCCTAAAATAAATACTTTAAAAAAACATTTTAGTTTGTTGTTTATTAGGAGCATTTCTACATTTTAACCTATCTTTGAAAAATACTTTTATAGTTAAAATATTTAAGGAACAAGTGCAACAAGTATTGTTCTTAACTTCATGGGGGAAATGAACTCCATTTTCTGGCACACATATTTACTTAGACACTCTCTTGATCCAATAGTTGGTGGAAGCAGTTGTTGACTGCAGGGAGATTCAATAGGGAAGTGCTTGGGGCATAATGGGGTAATTCTGAGAAAGCTGTTTACTCTCCTGCAGTCATACTTTTCTATCTTCCACAAGGTAGACAAGTTAGATACTTACAAAAGTCTGTTATATTACATTATTTATTATCAAAAGTACCTACCTTCAAGTTTGTTTTTACAAATAGAGAGAGCAAAATAACAAAGGTGTAAATGTCTTCATCAACAATGGATATTGTTTAGTCTAGTGCAGTAATACTATGACTTGATAAGGATTTGTATCCTAGAAAAAAAAGCTTGGAGAACTGTGTGTCCTATTCAGAGCTGCAACTTTTGCTACTCTGGAGAAAATGGAGGCATTTAGGCAGAGGCTGCAAGATGTAATACACAGGGGTTGCATGCACCCCGAGCTGCCATTTTCGACATACACACAGCCGACTGCTAATGGTTGACTGTGTGTATTTTAGAATATGTCCGCATTATTAAATTCACATCACAGACCTGCTGCCAGACCCGATGCTTACCGATGCTCCGATGACTTGGCAGGTTAGTACAGGGGAGGGATTTTAGTTTAGTAGGTTAGTCTTAGAGTTAGGCTGTGGGAAGGGGATGGAGTATAGAAGGGTAGTCTTATGGTTAGGCTGCGGGGAAGGAAGGGTTAAGATAATGGAAGGGGAGGGTTTGGTTAAGAATTAGCATAATGGTTGGGGTTAGGAAAATAGAGATCGAGTCAGGAAGTTTAAAAAAAAGGGCCATTCTCAGCGACAACCCACACCCACTATATATGTATGCATATTTCAAATGTGTGTGTTTTTTTAGTTTATAAACGCATTAGAGCCATAAAAAATAGTGTTACATAATGCCTTGAATTAATAACAATACGCAGGTTATCAGACTTCATTTATTTATTTATTTTAGACATGATCATGAATTATATATAAAAAAAAAAAGTTTTACAAAATAATTTATAGGTTAGTTTAATGATTCTAACTTAAAAACATATTAAGGGTGATGTTTAACTTAAAATAGGCCCATTTAATGAATAATAATCACCTCCTTATTGCACTTATACCAGCTATGAGCTTGTGTAACATTTTTGGTGGAAGTGCAGGGAATGTAGACAGCTACTGCACACAATTTAAAATTGGTCTGATTCAGTGCCCCTTCTGCCCCCAAAAAAATGATTCATAGCCACATGGCACCATTCTGTGTGGCACCTTTTTTTGTGGGACATTCCATTATTAGGTTAGATGTCATTTGGTTTTAAACAATTAAGAATGACATTTTCATTTAATTATATATTTGAGAAACCAATTAGCAGATTGAAAGTGGCCACCAGCATTATTTAAATGATTATATAGTTTACTGAAAGGTTGTGTAAATTCTAACACATGATTTTTTTCTTGGTGGCTGTTCAACATACTGGTAAAATTAGGCTTAGAAAGGGTTAAGCCAAAAATAATTTTTAAGGCAAAAGACAGTAGGTGTATATATAAAAGCACCAGAGCTTTAAAGAAAAATCACTAATAAAAATGCAGTTTTTTAGATACTCTATTTAATGTACTGTAGTGTACATCACAATAATTTAACATTTCATCTCCTAGTTTTTTTTTTATGCCTTGCTCAAATCCAGCTATTTGTTAAGACTAAAGTAAATTTCTACTTCCTATTATCCTATCATCTAGAAATAGATAATGATAACACTTTATTTAAGTACCTAATTTCTTAATTTGTAATTTGCACATTTTATAATGTCCTATTTATTTAAATATTGTTTGAATTACATATATTTTTATTTAAAATGATGTATTATGTATCTGATAATTTAAACCCGAATCTTTATGCTAAGTAGATTGTTTAAGATTTTATTTAGGAAATCTAATTTTGTTTGCATCATTATTTTTTGTATCAATTTTATTAATTTCAAGTAATTAATTAATAAAGTAGATTATTTGCACCATATATAAATAAAAGTATAAAAGTTTTTGTTTCAGTAAGAAAGATTATATGTTGTTTTGATTTATGGAAACAGTGCTGAATATTATATGCTACTCACACACAGAAGAAAATAACTTATCTTAATATTTAAGAAAGTGAATAAATTAAATATCTTGTTAAATCTACAAGGAAATATATTTACTTGCAATTGCTTAATATTTTCCTTTATCTTGCTATTTAATTTTTGCTTATGTTTTGATTGTATCAGATGTAATCAGTTTAATATCAGTACAAATACATCTGAGCAGCCAGTTGTAGATATATAACTAATGACTTTTGTATATATTTTTCTTTACAGAAATTCTTTAGATTGTTTATAATCTTCAGTATAGATGTTTTTCTGTTTTAATAATATTCTTAATATGCATTTGTATGTGGTCACCTTAATTACTATTCTCAAAATTGTTATCTAATCAGGTAAAAAATTTCATTTTTAGTATTCTGTAAAAAATGTTTACTGGCTCCAGTTAAAACATGCCCATATGGTAAAGCCAGGTAAAGCTCAACTCTTTATATCTATATTAATCAATGTTTGATTTTTATGCCAAACATGTCACATCAAGATTAGTATGTTTCTATAAGTATGCAAATGTTCTTTAATAGTAAACTTAAAATGTAAATAAGTCTTTTATGCTGCTACTGGCTAATTCACTATACAGTGTACATGGCCAATATTGTGTTTTGTAATAAAATGAAAATGGCCCATTTCCCAACTGTCCCAATTGGGACAAGTCAAGCCTTTTAAACTCTTTTAGATACTTTCCTTAATGTGCTATAACATTTAAAGCTTTTATTTGGGCTAAAAAAAAGTATGTATAGGTTTTCTATCCTTGACAGTGAATGGAATATAGATATCCATGAAAAAGTTAAAACATAAGTGGTTTACTGAGATTAAAAACTCTACTACCTTAAACAGTAAATATAGTAAAGGATGAAGTAGAATAGGTTATACTTTTATTCTTATTCTCGAAGTATAAAAAAATATTTTACTGTGTATACTGCAGTTAACTAAGAAAATTCTACATTATTTATATATGAATTCATTGTTTACAAGCAAATACACAGTAGCTTTATTACATTACATTTAACATTTAATTGGAATTTACAGTATATGAAAATATTTCTTTGGCTGTTTGGTAAGTTCTTGTATATTAAACATAAAACCTAAAACTTGTAGACCTTTCTTTTTCCTTGACATAATATTCGGACAGTGGCTTCTTCTAGTTGGGTTAGGGGAAAATTGAAGATTTTAAAAGAGGGCGGTTTCTAAATTATTATTATTACATAATAAGAAATCCTAGTAAATATACAAACACAAGCTGTACTGTATTGCTAGATTATGCTGCACAGTAGTCTCTTAAATTCACTGTATGGCACAATCCCCATCTTTCCATACTATGAGAACAGCATGTTCTCTCCTACATCAATATCAATTGCAGAAATGGTTTCTGTATCTTTCCGTAAATGGAAAATTGGTGACAAAGAAATAAAACATTAAATAAGAAATGAATGTTATTATAAATGTTTTATTTTGCTACATATATTTTAACATATAATTCTCCTTCAGCTTTAATTAGCAAATATTGTACTGGCAGAGCTGCACTTAACAGTGGAGGCTCCCAGGGTAAAAGCAAACTTGGGCCTCCACTTTTACTTCATTCTGTACATGTGCATTTTGGTATCCTTTCTGTTTATACAGCAGCTTCTAAATAGCTGTTTTAAAACCAGAGCTCAGCACTTAGCCCAGTTTATGAACAACTTGAGCTGAGAGACACTACTTGTTTAGATACAGAGCCGTGGCTGCCTACTACAGTATATCATTGGTGTGCTGTGGGGGTCAGCCGATTCTGTTTCTAATACAATGAGTTTGAAAAAGAATCTAATACCACGTTCAGATTGCCACTGCTTAAAAAGTAGGGTTTTTAGGCAGGGTGTAGAGCCAGGGAGATTTGTGGGGCTTTAAAAATTGGTGCGTTCAGACTGAGCTGAAAACACCGTCTTTTTTGATGAAAAAAGACGGCTGCAGTGAAAAAGCCGGCTTTTTAACTCAGTCTGAACGTGCCAACCCGGCTACTGAAAGCCGGTGTTCAGAGCCGGCTATAAAGGCCACTGCTAGTAGGGTTTTTAGGCAGGGTGTAGAGCCAGGGAGATTTGTGGGGCTTTAAAAATTGGTGCGTTCAGACTGAGCTGAAAACACCGTCTTTTTTGATGAAAAAAGACGGCTCGGCTGAAAAAGCCGGCTTTTTAACTCAGTCTGAACGTGCCAACCCGGCTACTGAAAGCCGGTGTTCAGAGCCGGCTATAATATAATATATAATATAATATAATCCTTCTTTTTAGCCGGCTCCGAACACCGGCTTTCAGTAGCCGGCTTTTTGAAAATGGACTGTTCAGATTGCGTTTAGAAGCAGGCTTTTTTTCTACAGCCGGCTTTTTCAGAAGGTGTTTTGTGGCAATCTGAACGGGGTATAATACTGCACTTTTGTACATGCACCTACATACACCTAACCCCATCCACCCCATTCCTGATGTACCTCCGTAGACAAATGATTGGAAGGAGGATTTATTATAAGAGTTTGACAGCAGGTGTGGGTGCTGTCATATAGACACATGCAAGAGTAACTTGCATGTAGGGTTTAAGTTTTCTTATTCTCATGTCTATTGTAACTATTTACTGATGTTTTCAACACAGAATTAGCAGGTTTTGAGTATGTTGAGCAAACCAGAGCAACCAGGGCCAGTTTAACAATGGGGTGAATGGGACTACAGTCCCAGGCCTCTATCTAAAAATAGGCCCCCACACACTGCAGATCTCAGGGCCTCGCATTGCAGTGCATAAGTATGACATCCATCTACAAAGCATAGTGTGGGCCCTCGATAATTTTCAGCCCCAGGCCTACATGGCCCTCAACCCGGCCCTGAGAACAACTATTAATTTGCTTTAATATTAAATATTCCTTTTACATCCATAATTACCACTGTTACCACTATAATTCTAATAATAAATACAAACAATACAGTTACAATTCAGCAGCAATACCAGCTCATTACTTTAATATTCACATATTACACTTGCAGTTTCCCCAATTCTACACTCTTGACCCCTCCATTAACTTCACATAGGGCCAGATCCTTAACTGCGTTCCCATTACATTACAAAGCATAGCGTATTTACGCTAGCGTAATTACTATGCACTCCCCTCGCTCGTACGTACTTTGACCGTTTTACGAGTGCCAAACCCTACCTTAACTTTTCCTAGTGTACGTACTGACTGTTATGGTACCCCGGGTTTACCCCAACGGGGGACCGGGGTGACCAAAAGGTAAGGAAAGTAAAGAGCGGGTAACTCACCGGTTTGTAGAGCCTGATGTCTGTCTGAGTTTTAGCCAGAGCCCCTGAAGGTGGGGATGGACTGGAGCTGGTAGGACTCGTCAGGATACGCACCTTTAGAGAAAACCTGGGAGAGGAACAGGAAGGACAAGTTAGAAAAACAGATTAGAAAGCAGGAAGATAGCAGTGGGAAACAGGCCGGTCAGAAGAAACCACACCGGGACTAACAATACAAAAAACACAGAACGGACTCTGAGGACAAGATGGGACTGACGGGACAGACTGGACGTACAGTACAGAC
>WWET01005904.1:39373-55829 GCA_011038615.1 Limnodynastes dumerilii
TGTTATGGTACCCCGGGTTTACCCCGACAGGGGACCAGGGTGACCAGAGGGTAGTAAAGTGAAGAGCGGGTAACTCACCGGTTTGTAGAGCCTGATGTCTGTCTGAGTTTTCGCCAGAGCCCCTGAAGGTGGGGATGGACTGGAGCTGGTAGGACTCGTCAGGATACGCACCTTTAGAGAAAACCCGGGAGAGGAACAGGAAGGGCAGGATAGAAAATCAGATTAGACAGCAGGAAGATAGCAGTGGGAAACAGGCCGGTCAGAAGAAACCACACCGGGACTAACAATACAAAAAACACAGAACGGACTCTGAGGACAAGATGGGACTGACGGGATAGACTGGACGTACAGTACAGACAAGGACAATCACACTCACACTCAAACAGCGGGAACCCCCAAGGGGTTAACAGACACAGTCAGACAGGAAAATGAGGAATACACAGATATGGGAAAAACACCAAGGAGAGAGAGTATGGGAACCAGAGACAAAATAGGAACAATGGCAAGGAAACGTGGCAGGAATAAATCAGGGCACTCAAGATCAAGGAAAAAAGCACAAAGGCACAAGGCAAAGAGAGAGCAAGCAAGACTGGCACAGAAACACAGAGAAACTAGAAGCTATGACCAGCACCTGGTACTTGCACTGGAGGCTATTTAAAGAACACTCCCCCAATCAGCTGTGGAAGCCAGACACACCTCCAGGGACAATTAACCTGCAGCTGGGAGAAAAACCAGACAGAAAGAACTAGGCAAGGAATTAACACACACTCTGCCAGGATGAACCTGCAGAGTGTAACACTGACGTACGTAAAGGTTTCACGTACGTAAGTGCCTAAGCACGCCCACACTGTACGATTTAAATGCCTCACCCCGCCTCCAAAGCGCAATTATGGATGTCGTATGGATGTCACGCCCCTTCATTAGTTAGTTACACTGCTGATACCAGGCTGGTACATACGTTCAGAGTTACGTGGTATAACATCTGCCGTGCACATGCGCGGTACATACAAAACAGTGTTTTTACGTCTCCGGCTAGCGTAACTACGCAATACGCAATTTTAAACTGGAAAATGTACTTATTTAAAAAAATGACCACCACAAGTTTAACAGAGGCTGCTGCGATTCAGTTGTCTGAAAAGATTTCTAATGCATGAATGCCTTAATACTTTTCATTTAGTTCAAATAAATCATTTCACACAGCCTGTGAATTAGCATGATTTTGTATTCACTGTGGATTGTGCACTTTTCTGATCTCACCATTCTTCCACTAATGATCCATTTTATGTGCTTGTGTTTTACAGGGTGCCATTTAATGATGTCACACTTTAGATTCTCTTTGGTGTTATTGCAGTAGCTGTGTGTTTTGATATAAATTCATTTTTAAAAGATTTATGCAACAGTACATAATATACATATCATATGCCCATGGAACACTCACTGTCCTGATTTTTCTCCTTGGTAACTTTTATTGTTTACCTTTTTAAGCAAGTATTGAAGTTTTAAAACATTCATAGAAAGCATCAACTGTTCTCCAGACAAGTGTGATATGTTAATCCTACATACATGTGTTTAAAAAATGTATTTGATATTCATTAAAAATCACCTATAATTACCCACTATGGGTAAAATTAACCAATTATAAACATACCTATGGAGAAAGATAAGGGTGGCTTAAAAAAAAAGTTAAAAAGTGTTTATGAATTATGGTTACAGTTGACTTTTTGACAATCAGAAGGTCAACAATCAGACAATGCTGTAATCTTGACTATTGCATTGTTGACTGGTGCACTAAATAGGTCCCAATTATGTAAAACAAAAAAAAAAGGGGTAACAGGTGAACAGCTATATAAAGTGATTTAGTAGTTAAGATTAATTTAACACATCTATGATACTTTTTATTGCAACTTATATTTACAAACTACTGGAAGAGTACAAAAAATGTATTTAATAAATTTTGATTGTGTGTAATGGTCTAACATTGTGTCAAGCATTGTTTTTTGTTTTTTTTATTTGACCAGCAAATATTCTTCAATTTTGCATAATCAGATTGTATTAAATAAGCCATAAATAGTGCTTTACAAATAAAAAATGTATGTTGAACTGAAAAAATAATTTTGTTGCCAAAATTGTTTAAACAGTTGGTAAATATATATGCATATGGTTTAACATATCTTTTGTAGAACCTTCATGTTTGCTTTGTTTCTGTTATTCTCCATAAGCATTTGAAAAATTTAAAAATACCACACTTATATGTAAGTAGAATGTAACTACAAGTTAAAATTTTACTCATACATACATTACATACTTTAAAAAAATATCTCTTAAAAGTAAAACTTTATTTTAAAACAAATATAAAGTATAAAATTAAGGACATTGATTGTGATTGTAGTTCCTAAATTCAACCTCATGATGGTGCTGTTGGCTAAAAAAAGTAGAGAAACTACAGTTGATGATTGGAATATCTGAATTTTTCAATACTCAGACATTGCAGATCAACAAAAAGCAAGGCTTTGCTTCACCCTTTTTTAAACTGAGTATATTAACCATCATTTTGCATTTTCCTTGAAAGAAGGAGGCTATTCACAACAGGTTATAACAATCATGGCAAGGCAAGTAATAATTTACTATTTTTGTTTCTATATTGCAGCTGCTTCCAATCAGTTTTACTATTCCATTCTAGAAGAGATGAAGCTAAATACTGTAATAGGGAATGTAGCAGAGGATTTGGGGTTGAAAAGTGATGAAGTGAAAATGAGAAATTTAAGGATTGTTTCTCAGAACAAGAATTATTTCAATATCAGTTTAGACAATGGTAATCTATATGTCAGTGACAGGATAGACAGGGAAGAAATATGTGGATCAGAGCAAAACTGCTTTCTGGATCTTGGATTGTTGGCTGAAAATCCTGTAAATGTTTATTCTGTCAAAATAGAGATTCAGGATATAAATGACAATTCACCGATTTTCTCTAAGGATATCTTCAATATAAGAATAAGTGAATCTGCTTTGCCTGGAGCACGTTTTGTTTTGGAAAATGCGAGAGACCCAGACCTAGGGATTAACTCTATACAGACATATAATCTTAGTCCTAATTCCCATTTTACATTGGTAGACAAATCCCAGTCCAAAAGAGAATATCCAGAACTTATTTTAGTGCAACCTCTAGATCGTGAAAAGCAACAAAAATATGAGCTTGTTCTTAAAGTTGTTGATGGCGGGAAACCAGTGAGAACTGGAACCACAATAATTAAGATTGTAGTGCAGGATGCGAATGATAACTATCCAGAATTTAGTCAAAAAAGTTACAAGGTTAACTTAGATGAGAACTTACCTGTGGGTTTTCTTGTTCTTCATCTGAACGCTACTGATAAAGATGAAGGATCCAATGCAGAAATCACATATTCATTTAGTCACATTCCTGAAAATGCTCGTCATATCTTCACTATGGATTCTGAATCTGGAGTCATCAAAACAATTGGAGAACTGGACTATGAAACAACCCAAAGTTATGAGATGACTGTGGAAGCAACAGATGGTGGAGGATTAGTAGAAAAATGTACTGTATTAATACAGATTGTGGATGTGAATGACAATTCCCCTGAGATAATACTTGCATCAGTATCTACACCAATTCCAGAGGATTCTGCACCTGGTACACTGGTAGCATTAATTTTAGTTAAAGATTTGGATTCTGGGAAATATGGAGAAATCACTTGTGGACTAACAGATATTCAAGCATTGAAATTAACAACGTCATTTAATAATTATTATAAGCTTGAAACTACTGGACCTCTGGATAGAGAAACTAATTCCACCTACAATATAACTATTATAGCTGAAGATGAAGGCTCTCCTCCATTGGTGACTAAGAAAATGATATATGTCACTATTTCAGATGTGAATGATAATCCACCGGTCTTTGATAAAGCAATTTATGTGTCCTACGTTCCAGAGCACACCCCAGCAGGAACATCAGTTCTCAGTGTCCATGCATCAGACCGAGATGATAAAGAAAATGCTCGGATTGTATATTCTGTTGTTAACTCAGATATTGATAACATTCCAGTGTCATCTTTCATCTCCATAAACTCAATGACTGGAGTTATTTATGCTCAGAGGTCATTTGACTATGAACAGTTACGAGACTTTCAGTTCCAGGTGATGGCTAAAGACAGCGGATCTCCTCCTCTAAGCAGTAATGTCACAGTGAGGATTTGTATCATTGATAAGAATGATAATGCTCCTAAGATCCTCTACCCATCACCAGACACTGAGGGATCAGCATTATATGAGTTTATTCCTCGCTCTGCTGAGAAAGGTTATCTAGTGACCAAGGTGATTGCAGTGGATGCTGACTCTGGGCATAATGGCTGGTTGTCTTATCACTTTCTCCATGTTCCTGATCCTTCTTTCTTTACTATTGGCCAGCGCACTGGTGAAATTAGAATAAGTCGAGACCTTCCAGATACAGAATCTTTAAGGCAAAAAATTGTGGTTCTGGTAAAAGATAATGGAGTCCCCTCTCTGTCATCTACAGTGACTTTAACCTTAGTTGTGGCCGAAAACTTTCATCATTTGGAACCTGAGATAAAACACCAACCCAATAATTTAGATTCTTCATCTAATACAACATTCTATTTAGTAATTGCTATTTCTCTGATCTCTATTTTATTTATTGTGACTGTGCTGATTACAATCATTTTTAAATGTCACAAAACAAATTCTTCAACATCTTTTGATGCTCTGAGTAGACATGTGTATCCTCAGTTCACCCTGGGATGTCCTTCTGAGATCAGTGATAGAAGTCTACCTTTCCCTTTCTCATATGATGTCTGTGTGACCATGGACTCCAAGCAAAATGAGATTGCTTATCTGAAACCAGTCCAGAATGTCCCCACAGACAATCTCATTGACACTGAGGATTCAGCTACTGGAAAGGATTCTACAAATGCTGATTTGTCTTCTGGCTGCATTGTACAGGTAGGATAAACCATTGAGGCCTATTATTTTGTTTGGGTTAATGTATTTTCTTATACATAAAAAGGAAGAGTGCATTTTATTTGGGAAGCTGGGATTCTGTGGGGTTATCCAAAACTGTGTTTACTCCTATAATTATATTACAACTATTGTAAGCTCAGCTTTTGTTAGCACTATACCTTTTTCCTTGTGTTTAACTACCGAAAAATTCTGCACCAGCTCAAGGTATAAGTGTATGACCGAAGATATTTAAATAAATCTACACCTAACAAATGTTAAACTGCCAGGGCTAGCCTGGAACTTATGGATATGAAACTGTATGACTATGGTACTGGTAAAGAATATTAGGATAATGTTGTCGCATTAATAGGTGTTTCCAAAAATTAACCATTATAACTGTTCATCCAATGAAATATGTGACTCTAAATATCATCAAAATACAGATCATAAAATGCAGTCGCTATATAATTAGGCCAGCGCAAGAGTTACAACCCAGGCCACCTAGATGTTTATGATCTCATTTCCAAATCTTTTGTCCCTGCAGTATATTACCCATATGTGGGGGAATCAACAACCAGTCTTCTAAAATGAGAAAGCTAGAAATCTAAATAGTACAGTGTGTCCGGGCAGCCTAAGATGACTGCCATTCTCAATTTTCTTTTTTATGTGCTTTATGCAAATGTGTTATAAATACTGTGTTGAACCAGACGTTCAAAGCCAAGACATGCCGATAAGGTAGCTTGGTAAGAGCAGAGCATATGTGATACTAACATTATGCAATGCTGGGTTATACTACGCATATGTGTAATGTAGATATTAGTTAGCTAATAGTACCAATTAACTTTCTTAAAATATGATTATACCCTAATAAGGCAGTGAGTCCCGGCTCTGTTGTTGATGGGCTATATATGACTTAGCACAAGGTCAATTTACCAGCCTCTCCTAAAGGAGTGACTGTAGAAGTGCCCAATGACCTTTCTAGCTTCAAGATAGTGGCTCCTAGAAGCATATTGATCATTATCAAGCAATAACTACCAGCAGAAGCTAAGTATTAATCATGTGCTTTGCTTAATTCTTTGTTAAATATTATAGTTTATTAAGAATTGTCTTGTGTTGTCTCCTTTGACTGCTTGTATTCAAGTAACCTTCAATTTCCAACCGGAACTTAAAATGGTTCAACATTTGGCAATTCTAAGCCCCCAGACACCTGAGACTATCATAGAGTATATTCATTAATTCTAGCAAGAAATAGAATATCAACAATTTGATCAAATTTACATGTTCAATTACAGTTAAAGGAAGCTAGTCCATATCCTGAACTTACCCTGCAGATAGAGATACATACCTAAAATTAATTTCTTGTTTTCTCTGGAAAATTCAATATTGACTATGAATGCAGATAATAGAATATTATAAAATGTTCCTATGTAGAACAGTACCCCCCTCTGCCAAGTAGGTTTTTTTTTATGACAGCTGTTTGATTCATATCATCTCAGATATCTCTTGGATTGTCTCTGTCTTCAAGAGACCAGGTTAGGCAAATGTTAAATGTCTCAGATATCTCTTAGAAATTAGATTTTTTTTGTTTAATTTTTAGTGTTTTTTCCGCCTTCCATAAATAAATTAATAGATTAGTTTACCTTCTTACTAAGACCTAATTGCTTAAGATATTGACTACAGTAAAGTTCACAAAACTGAAATCAAGAATATATAATAGTGTACCAATAATCATTCATTTTTATATACTAGTTATATATTTTCCCCCTAATATTATCTTATTACCTTTTGGGAAACATTATAATAAGTACCTTTGTAGAAATTCATAATTTCTTAATATTTGTTTATAAACTTGTAACCAATGTTAAAAACAAAAGAAACAAACTTATACTTACCTTATATTATAGGTTTGTTTGTGCTTGTGTTTTCTATATGTTAAAATCATAAACCATTTATTAACTTTTTGGAGTTGAATGCATCTTTATTTATTTTCAGTATATGTTTATACATTTTTCTTTTGTTTTAGTGATTTTGATATTAGTGTTTAAAAATTAGAGGTTGGGTGTCCTTGTTTCACTCTAGAGTATTAGATATTGTTTATTGCACATAAATATTTTCTAAAACTCTAGATGAGCCTCTTTTATGCCTTGGTATTTATGTTTTTGTTATGGCAAAGTTAGCATGATGTTTTTACATGTTTTATTGATTGGGTGACTTTTTTTTATTTTTCTCTTCGGAAATATACCAATAAATAGCATTACATCCACTCTGCTATTCAAAATATATTTTTTTATTTTAAATATTTAATTTGTTATTATAAATATATTGTAATTTATATAATTAATAGATTAAAAAAACATATTTCAGAAAAATAATGCTTTAATAATAGCTTTATTATGTTTTATAATATAATCTTTCTAACTTTATAAAATTAGAAGCCTATAAATTAAAATTTTAAAAGAAAATAGTAGTTACTTAATTAATACATAAAGAAAGATATTTTTATTTCTTTATTAATATTTACAAAATCTGAGAAACAGCACACTAAGAATGTAATTATCATAATTTAAACTAAATGTTGCATATTATTTCAGAAATAACATGCAATTAACTTATAACCTCCATCTGTTCTACTTGTCCCAGGTTTATTAAGATTTTTACAAATATTAGTACAATAAAGATTGGTAAGTTGTGAATTTCATTAAAGTTTTAGATCTACGTCAAATTATCTTATATTGTTTTAAAGTCAGTCTTCAAACTGTTTAAAAAGTAATTTAACTGGTAAATTTATATGTTGTTAACATTTTTACTACCTTTTTTAAATAATATATATATATTTATTTGTTATAGCTTCTCATATGACATTTTTTTCTATGATATTTCTTTTAACTGGTCAGTGAAATTATCCATCAGTATTTACATGAAAGTTGGCATGTAAAATATACTGCTAGGTTTGAACAAATTGTCAGTAAGTGGTGAGGGGGTCCACAGGGTGAGACACCATGGGTCGGATCTAGACCTTCGGGCACCTTATGGGCACCCGAGGTAAATACGCCCCGTGCACTCCCCGCTGTCGATAGGAAATCTGGACATTTAAGTGTCCAGATTCCTACCTTAACTTTTATAACAACGTATGCGACCTTATGCCGGTGAGTGGGGAGTGCACTTACGTGTCCAGATTCCTACCTTAACTTTTATGGTCACATACCTGATAGTAACGGGGCTCGCCCCACCCCCTCATTAGCATGTCTATCTTTGCCTTCACGGTGTAGACACGACATGCGTGATGGAGGGGAAGCCCCCTTTTTGTAAGAGCCAGCGTACGCAACGTTACGTACGCAGATCCTTGCGGTGACGTAAGAAGGTTGTGTGCATGCGCACAAACTTCAAACAAGGAGATTTACGTACGAGCAGTACGTAATTCCCCTCTCGGGCGTAGCCATTGATCGGTGCCCATGTCTTAGTGTTGTCATGCTGATATTTTGGGGAGTAAAAGTATACAAGAAATTAATCTTCCCTGTTCTCACATCTTTCACTTCTCGCTTTCGTGCTTTCATTTAATCTCAGAGCAAAATGGCCCAGGGATGAATCACTGCTAAAAGCTACTGAGATTTTGGGCCTGATCCAGAGTTACGATGTTACACTGAGCGGTCTAATGCTCATCGCAGCACTCCCCTGACACTGCCCCTTGTCCTAACGTATTAACACTCGCTTACACTGGCTAAAGGCTACCCTAATTCAGCCGGCTTAAGCAAGTGTTAATGCGCTGGGATGGCGGCATTGCAACGCAAACACTGCGCTCCCAGACTCATTACCCTCCCACCCCCCGCCTACCTGCCCTAACTTCAGCATAGTAACGCTGGGGGACGCCCCCTCTAGCATTACTACGCTGCTGCTATGGACGCCCGATCCTCGACCTGGCGTTGCCGTCGCTAACATCTGTCGGCGCATGCGCAGATCCATTTTTTAGCCGATCTTACACTTGTGCATGGCGTTTTAACGTCAGCAAGCGTAGGTCTGGATCAGGCCCTTTGTGTGTAAGTTGCCTTTATTTACATTGCTAATAATTTATACAACAGGGGTTGTTGTGTCATTTCAAGCAATGCAGTGAGGCAGTATTTAATTTTTCCTTACTTTAATTTGTACACTAATGCAGTCAGTGATGATTTACTCAATCCTAGTATCACTACTGTATTTGCATGCATTATGATAACTTTATAGCACTTTCTTGATAATACTGGATACAATGTGAGACTGAGTATATATTTTATGCATTATTCCTTTATTTATTATCCTACAGGCTTTTAATGTAGAGGAATTTAAGCTGTGACTCTGATGACATTTGTTATATGTTTTTAAATTACCAATATGTTTTGTTATTAATGTGCACATTAGCAAACCCTACTACGGCAGCCTTTTGGCTGTTTTAGTTATTTGTGATATATGCTATTATATTGATTTCCCAGGATGTATACTAAGTTTAATAGTTATGTTTTTCTTTTTTGTGTTTTTTTTCCTATTTTACCTTAGGTAGTTATACCTTTAGTTTGATATTTAGGATATTCTTATATTTATCTAAAGCTTTTTTAATCTGCTCTACTCTTTCACACATTATGCTGGCACTATCTCTATGTACTGTTGCATCAAATTTTGTCTTTATTGCTAAACCTTTTATCACACATATTTAAGTGGCTGATCCCTGGGGACAACTTACATCAAATAGTATTTAGTCTAAGCTACTGTATAAAAAAAAAAATTCTTATGGGATCAGAAAGATTTTGTTTTTGTATTTTGATTTTTAATAAAATGAATAAAAAATAAATAATGAAGCAGTTCAATGACAAACTTTCCCAGTTTTTCACTATGGCCAATATGCCTTTGTACATTTAGAAATAAGTCCCATATACAAATTGTTCATTTAAAGTTTATAAGTATTTTGATAAAATTCTACTTTTTATAAAATAATTACAGTGTGTAAGGTAATATGCATAAAGTATTTTGCATGTGCTTTTGTAGTCGGGATGTCGTTTTGTGGTGTTGTGGTCTGGTCATACACAGAATGCAACAATTTAGATTCTTTTTGATACCATTGTTCTAGATTTGTATTTTGTTATAATTAATTTTAAACATGTACTACTTTGAACTTATGAGATGCCCAGAGAACACATATAATAAAGTACTGATATTTCATTGCGATATTCTGAAATATTAGATTAGGAGTTAAACTCTGTTCATTCGAAGTATATTACATGTTTATCTTGAGATAAAATAAAGGGGGGATCATTTTTAAATCTTAATCCAGTTTTGTGTTTTATTGTTAGTGTTATGAGGAAGTATTCCAACAATTTTAATGCACTGACTTTTATTGCTGATCAATTTGATTTGACAATTTGACCATCAATGCTGCATAAGGATTTTGTGTACATTTGCCTAACCTGGTCTCTTGAAGACAGAGACAACTAAATATCATCTCAATGGGTTTACTAGAAACCTGAGCATATCAAGTATTTAGTGTATTGAGAGATACACTAAGATTCAAATGGCTATTCCATGTTTTTTGCTAATATAATAATGCCACATTGTAAGTTTAACCCTTAATATGGCTTGGAGCAATGAGCTACATGTGCAATGTATGCTGATTGCTATTTATATACTTTTTTAAGTTTTAATTTTAAATTATATTGTTATCTTTTCAACAAAAATGTTGAAAATTCATTGTAATCAACTCTTTATATAATACATTATTTTAATGTTTTATTTAACAAAAAACTTGTTTTCTATAGTGTCTAATGGCATCAAAAACATATATACAGAACTCATAGACATGCACCAAGCCATACGTAAATCAACTTTAGAGTGGTAGAGAGCTACCTTTTATTTTTGCTCTAAAAGTCTTGCCCCTCTAGCCATGCATGCGGGACTCATCCTCTGCCAATGCATAAATAAGTCCTAAGTCAGCTGTCCGTGTCTGTTAATAAGTTTTCCATGGTTTCTGTGCGTATATTTGAGTTCTGGGCATGTGCAGTATAAGCGCTCGTAAAAATACACACAGTGTTCTGCACTTACTTAAGTGTGAATCAGGGCCCTAGTCATTAATGTTCTATGACGTCTCAATGCATTCCATGTGCAATATATATGTATATATTAGTAATATTGACAATTAAGTATTCCATTTTTTTTCTAAAAGTGTTAATAATCAGAAAAAAATAAACACTTCTATGCTACTTTTTTATGTACTTGTTATTAGCTGTCATTTTATTGCATAATATAGCTGTTGTTTGTAATACATTATATTTAATTTTTAAAATTGACAAAGTGTAAAAAAATGTATACACACTGATGAATGTGCAGTAAAGAATCATTTAATTTAATAGTTTATTTAATGCATTATATAAAAAGTAGTCTAAATGTTTGCTTAATTACATTTAAATCAATTTTATCTTTCATTTTTAAAGATAAATATATTTAAAGAGCAAATGTAAAGTTTATTCTAAAATCTACATAATTGAGCTTTATAGCAGTTCATGCATTCACCCTCATGATGGTGCTGTTGGATAAAAAAGGGAGAGAAGCTGCAATTCCTGAGTGGAACTTCAATTGTTTTTTAATACTCTGCACTAAGACACTGCAGATAACAAGGAAGGATTTCTTTCCACCTATTCCGTTCTGAGTTTTTCAACAATCAAAATCAATAGAATTTGAATATTAAGGAAAAAGAAAACCTATATTCAGGATCATTTATGGTCATGGTCATGAAAAGGCAAGTAATATTTTATTATTTTTGCTTCTATACTGCAGCTGCTTCCAATCAGTTTTACTATTCCATTCTAGAAGAGATGAAGATAAATTCTGTAATAGGAAATGTAGCAGAGGATTTGGGGTTGAACAGCGATGAACTGAAAATGAGAAAATTAAAGATTGTTTCTCATAGTAACAGAAATTATTTCAATATCAGTTTAGATAATGGTAATCTATATGTCAGTGACAGGATAGACAGGGAAGAAATATGTGGATCAGAGCAGAGCTGCTTTCTGGATCTTGGAGTTTTGGCTGAAAATCCTGTAAATGTTTATTCTGTTAAAATAGAGATTCAGGATATAAATGACAACTCACCAGTTTTCTCTAAGGATATTTTCATTATACGAATCAGTGAATCTGCTTTGCCAGGAGCACAATTTGTTCTGGAAAATGCAAGAGATCCGGATATAGGAACTAATTCTATAAAGACATATAATCTTAGTCCCAATTCCCATTTAACATTGGTTGAAAAACCTGAGTCGAAATTGGAATATCCAGAACTCATTTTAGTGCAACCTCTAGATCGTGAAACGCAACAAAAATATGAGCTTATTATAACAGCTTATGATGGTGGAAATCCTGTAAGAACTGGAACTGCTGTAATTAACATTGTGCTCCTGGATGTTAATGATAATTATCCAGTGTTCAGTCAAAAAAGTTATAGAGTACAGCTAAATGAGAATGTGCCAGTTGGTTTCTTGGTCCTTCATCTGAACGCTACTGATAAAGATGAAGGTTCCAATGCAGAAATCACATATTCATTTAGTCAGATTCCTGAAAATGCTCGGCATGTCTTCACTATGGATTCTGAAACTGGAGTCATCAAAACAACTGGAGAACTGGACTATGAAACAACCCAAAGTTATGAGATGACCGTTGAAGCAACTGATGGTGGTGGATTAGTATCAAAATGTACTGTACTAATAGAAATTGTGGATGTGAATGACAATGCCCCTGAGATAATACTTGCATCACTATCAACACCAATTCCAGAGGATTCTGCACCTGGTACTCTGGTGGCATTAATTTTTGTTAAGGATTTGGATTCTGGGAAATATGGAGAAGTCAGTTGTGGAATAACAGATGCTCAAATACTGAAGTTAATTCCATCATTTAATAATTATTATAAGCTTGAAACTGCTGGACCTCTGGACAGGGAAACAAATTCTTCTTATAATATAACTATTATAGCTGCAGATGAAGGATCTCCTCCAATGGAGACTAAGAAAATGATATATGTCACTATTTCAGATGTGAATGATAATCCACCGGTCTTTGATAAAGCAATTTATGTGTCCTACGTTCCAGAGCACACCCCAGCAGGAACATCAGTACTTAGTGTCCATGCATCAGACCGAGATGACAAAGAAAATGCTCAAATTTTATATTCAATAATTAACACAAATATTGATAACATTCCAGTGTCATCTTTCATCTCCATAAACTCAATGACTGGAGTTATTTATGCTCAGAGGTCATTTGACTATGAACAGTTACGGGAATTTCAGTTCCAGGTGATGGCTAAAGACAGTGGATCTCCTCCTCTTAGCAGTAATGTCACAGTGAGGATTTGTATCATTGATAAGAATGATAATGCTCCTAAGATCCTCTACCCATCACAAGACACTGAGGGATCAGCATTATATGAGTTTATTCCTCACTCTGCTGAGAAAGGTTATCTAGTGACCAAAGTGATTGCAGTGGATGCTGACTCAGGACACAATGGCTGGTTATCTTATCACTTTCTTCAAATTCCAGAACCTTTTTTTATGATTGGCCAACATACTGGTGAAATCAGATTAGGACGAGACCTTTCAGACACAGAACCATTGAGACAAAAAATTGTGGTTCTGGTAAAAGATAATGGAGTCCCTTCTCTGTCATCTACAGTGACTTTAACCTTAGTGGTGGCTGAAAACTTTCAACAATTGGAACCAGAGATAAGAGAGAAACCCAATAATTCCAATGTTCAGTCTAATAACACATTTTATTTAGTAATTGCCATATCTATGATCTCTTTTTTATTTATTGTGACAGTAATTGTTGCGATCATTTTTAAATACCACAAAACAAATACTGCAACATCATTTAATGCACTAAGCAGAAATGTGTATCCTCAGTTCACTCTAGGATGTCCTTCTGAGATCAGTGATGGAAGTTTACCTTTTCCTTTCTCATATGATGTGTGTGTGACCCTGGACTCCAAGCAGAATGAGATAGCTTACCTAAAACCAGTCCAGAATGTCCCCACAGACAATCTCATTGACACTGATGATTCTGCTGTTGGAACTGATTCTTCATCAGTCAATGTGTCTTCAGGCAACATTGTACAGGTAGGAAAAGCCAAATTAATATATTCTATTTTTGTTGTTGATTTGATGGATTTAACTACATCATGATGCCAAATGTAAAATTTATTTCAATTATAATTTCACTAGGTTCTCTTGTCACTTAAATTTAAACCTAGCTACTTAAGCTACAAAATGATTTCGACCTGAAATTTACCTGTTCTGCGATTCTATATACTGTGTTTATCTTAAACTAAACTCTTACCGCTATTATTCAAACTTCTTCCATGTGGATGTATGTTACAGTGCTTCACTCCCTTACTGTCTCTTTTCACAAACAAGTTTTAGATTAATCTTTTTTGCTAGTCATGTGTAACTTACAAGTATTATCAGGATTACACTGAACAATATGGCATTTTGTAAACTATACCAAGTTGTTTTACAGTTTTTTTTTACTGTTGTGCGGGTAAAAAATATTTGTTGCATATATATTATCCAAAAAACTTACCTCAACTTTCACCATTAATAACATTACCATATTTGAAATGCTCAATGTACTTTAATATTTTAACCAGTAAAAGTTACATCTATGAATATTTTTCTAAACTTTTTGGTTAGAGTAATGGTTTGTTAGAAAGTCAAATATCTTATTATTTTTCCTAGCAGTTATTTATCTTTTATGTATTGTAATAGTGATGGTTGCATTTAAAGTGGTGGTTGAAACATGGTGAAAATTAAATACTCGGTTAATCTTTTAAAACTGAAAATGTATGTAATGAGTTGTTTCCTAGGTTGTCCTTTTGAGGTTTGCAAATCAAACCTCTAGAATATACAATATTGTGACAAATAACATTTGTCTTGCTGTACAAATAAATACTTTTTTACGTTACTGGCAAAGTCACATATATAATTTAGTAAATACCTTTTTGAAATTCAAAAATTTGTCTTTGACTGCACAAGTGTGCTGGCAAGAATGGGGAAAGTCATCCATAGGTAACAGAATGGATTTACACAAAGTTGTCAGTCTGTTTTACCTATAAACTGATTACTGAGGTTTCTTCTGACCAGCACACAGAGACAGGGAAACAAGAGTAACAGATACAAATATTTGGAAAGATTGACCTCTATATCTTTGTGTTTTATTGCAGTCTTCGTAAACAAAATAGTCTCATCTTCGAGCAATATAAATGAGTGAAATAACATCAATTTGTGATGCAAATGCTGTGGATATAGCAATGCTAACCAGTTCCCTGTATTAGGATTCCGGTAGCAGTCACCACATAGAAGGATGGTATCGAGAAATAGGGTCAACTGAAAGTTCCTTTTTTTAAGCTGTCCCTATTTCAAATAGCCATCCATTTTCGATTTTGTTTTCAAAATGGGTGAGTATTCCGATCGGCATACTCACCCATTCATTTTTGGAAACTCCGCTGCCACTGCCACCGGACCTGGTGCTTCATTGGACCACCGGAAAAGTGAGTAACCTCTCCAGGGTTACACTGTTATGGTCAGGCTGCAGGGAATTGTGGTTTAGGGTCAGGCTACAGGGAATGGGGGTTAGGGTTAGGCTGCGGGGAAGGGAGGGTTAGGATCAGACTGTGGGGAAGGGAGGGTTAGGGTTAGAGTAATAGAATAGAGTTAGGGTCAGAGTTGGGGTTAGTTTTAAAACTTACCTTTCGGAGCACCGTGTTCGGTGCTCCGGAATCGATTGCTGTGCCTCATTGAGGCATAAGAAATCGATATTCCAGCCAGTTTATAACTGGCTAGGAGAAAATGGCCTTATCGAAATAGGGCCGTTCTTACCGGGGACCCAAATCCTTAGGATTCTGTGTGAAATAATACAGTCCCATTGAACAAAATCTGCAATGGCAGCTGTAAGACAACTAGCTCTATTGGACAGTGCTACATCTTTTCACAACCACAAGGTGTTGACCTATTGGATGTGTACATTTCCATGGGCATTCATTATGTGTGGTCTATCATAGCTTTGTTTGGTTGGTAAAAGTGTCTTTCTAGAATTAAAAAAAATGCACCCAAATTGCAAGCTGGCATGTTGGGATTGATTGTCTAATAAAATGCTTATGCTTAAATAAGGATGGCCATGGTGAGAATGACATATTTTGTTATATATAAACCAACCCCCCTTCCACATTACATTGTGTGATTATTTATACTTATATTTTTAAGTATACATATAAAACTTTGTGAAGCAGTATTTTTTAACTAAGCACAAGGTGGGAGAGTGATCTAGGTGGTACAGAAATCATATAAGTCCAATAAGACATAAGAAGGATCACATTCACATCACATTCATGACTGTGACTGTTAATCAACGCCTACACATTGCGGGCCAACAATGTTGATTGCAATGCCACAGCTGATACCTCCGGTGTAGG
>WWET01005904.1:63268-77530 GCA_011038615.1 Limnodynastes dumerilii
ATCTATCTATCTATCTATCTATCTATCTATCTATCTATCTATCTTCTATCTATCTTCTATCTTTATTAAAATAGTTTTTAGGTTTCAGTATTCAGTATAACTATTAATAATTTTAATCTAGATTAATTTTACTTATTGGTGATAAATCTCCCCATCAACTTTGTCATTCTCCATCTGATGCTACCCTATGGACATACATTTAACAACAATTACTCAGTCAGTTATTACTGACTGATTTCTCTTTAAAAATGTTAAAATCAAAATTTTAACTAACTCAGTTAAGAGTCACAGAAAAGACAACATCTTGTCCTAGATTCTATTTATGTTTTTGTATCAATAGCTTAAACCACACAAAACATTAGTTCTGCTGCACAAGTAAAGAATTATCAACTAATTAGAATTGCCAGTCTTTACATGGGAATGGCTATTTCAATGTCTAGCAATGTATACATATATTTTCACATCAAATCAAAATATAGCACACTTTATGCTTTCTGTAAAATGCTCTATTCAATGTACTTTTAGAGTACATTTTAGCTATCAGAGGTTATGGGTCTGATTTTCTTTTTTTATTATTTATGGTTGGAGTTATGGTTTACACATGTTAGAAAATCAAATATCTAAATATATTTCCCACCTAACACAGAACCAGTAGCAGATATTTATCTTTTATTTATTATAATAGTGATGTTTGCATATAAAGTCTGGAATGAAGCATGGTAAAAATGAAACAATCAATGAATCTTTTGAAACAGAAAATGTATATAATGAGTTGTATTCTAAGTTGTCCTTTTGAAGTTTGCAAATCAAAATCCTAGAATATAAAATATTGTAACAAATAACATTTGTTTTGCTGTATAATTAAACACCATGGGCTGGATACAGACTTAAGAAGGAGCTTGAAATTAAGAGAGGAATGTTACTCCTGGGCAAAACCATGTTGATTTCAGGGGGAGTCATGTTAATTGTATTCTTGCATGCAGGGATATATCTTGGAATTGCTTACTGCACACAGATACTGACCCAGTTTGCTTTTATACCGTTATTTAGACTTGGGATATGAAGCATCACCTCTCAACTCTAACACTGTTTGCAACAGATGAAATATGACTCACCTGAAATCAACATGGTTTAACCTAGGAGTAACTTTCCTCTCTTAATTTCAAGCTCCTTCTTAAGTCTGGATCCAGCCCCTTATTATGTTATTGGCAAAGTCATATATGTTATTAGGAAATACCTTTTAAAAGTAAAAAAAATTGTCCTTGCACAAGTGTGTTGCCAATAATAGAGAAAGTCTTCCATAGTTAACAGAGTGGAGTTGCAGATAGCTGTCAGTCTGTGTTACCTACAAATTAAATACGGGGGATCAGCTGTCCATAACAGCAGTTAAGATATGGGTAAATAGGAATATCAGGTACACATATTAGGAAAGATTGAACTTTATACCTTTGTGCTTTACCACAGTTTATTTAAATACAATAATCTTATCTTCCATCAATATGGTTGAGAAAATAACATCAATTGTGATGCAAATGCTGTGAATGTAGCATTGCAAACTAGTTTCCCTGTATTAGGATTCTGTGTTAAATAAAACACTACCATTGAACTAAATCTGCAAATGGAGCTGCTTGACAACTAGACAAGCGCTACATCTTTTCACAAACCTCAAAGTCAATTCCTCAAAGCTCATGCTATGTATAAGCCACACCCCCTTTCACATCACGTTATGTGATTATTTATACTCTTAGTTTATTTTTAGGTATTTTTGAAAACTGTCATATACATATAAACCTTTATGATTAATTATATGATTATGATTATTATATGTTAAAATGTCAACTTTGTTTCTATAATTTACAAGGAAACTTTTTAAAAATGATAAACAATCTAAACTATTGCACTTCTAGCTGTGCAGTAAATAACTATTTAATTGAAAATCTTATTTACTGCATTAAATAAAAAGGTAACTTGGTATTTAGTTATATATTAATAATTACTATTAATATTTCTCAAAAAAAATTCAAAATTGCATTTGATTTTTAGAATGATTTTTTTTAAAGCAAATATACATTTAACTAGGTAGACTATTTGTAGTTCCTATTTTCATACTCATGATGGTGCTGTTGGCTTAAAAAGGTTGAGATGCTGCAATTCCTGAGTGGAACTAGTGATTTCTTCTAATACTCAGACAATACAGAGCAACAAGAAGCAAGGATTTGTTTCACTCTATTTTGCACTTTTAATATCTACGATCAATATTAGCTTTACTTGGATATAAGGAAAAAGTGACAGCTATTCAGAATGACAAGGCAAGTAATATTTTACTATTTTTGTTTCTATACTGCAGCTGCTTCCAATCAGTTTTACTATTCCATTCTAGAAGAGATGAAGATAAATTCTGTAATAGGAAATGTAGCAGAGGATTTGGGGTTGAACAGTGATGAACTGAAAATGAGAAAATTAAAGATTGTTTCTCATAGTAACAAGAATTATTTCAATATCAGTTTAGACAATGGTAATCTATATGTCAGTGACAGGATAGATAGGGAAGAAATATGTGGATCAGAGCAGAGCTGCTTTCTGGATCTTGGAGTTTTGGCAGAAAATCCTGTAAATGTTTATTCTGTTAAAATAGAGATTCAGGATATAAATGACAACTCACCAGTTTTTTCCAAGGATATATTCAATATTGGAATAAGTGAATTTGCTTTACCTGGAGCACGATTTGTTCTGGAAAATGCACGAGATCCAGATGTAGGAATTAATTCTATAAAGACATATAACCTTAGTCCTAACTCCCATTTCACTTTGGTGGACAAATCTGAGTCCAAAAGGGAATATCCAGAACTCATTTCAGTTCAACCTCTAGATCGTGAAAAGCAACAAAAATATGAACTTATTTTAACAGCTTATGATGGAGGGAAACCTGTAAGAACTGGAACTGCTATAATTAAGGTTGTGGTTCAAGATGCAAATGATAATTTTCCTGTGTTCAGTCAAAAAAGTTACAAAGTCAGTTTAAATGAGAACTTACCAGTGGGTTTTATAGTTCTTCATATAAATGCTACTGATAAAGATGAAGGTTCCAATGCAGAAATCACATATTCATTTAGTCACATTCCTGAAAATGCTCGTCATGTCTTCACTATGGATTCTAAAACTGGAGTCATCAAAACAACTGGAGAACTGGACTTTGAAGTAACACAAAGTTATGAGATGACCGTGGAAGCAACAGATGGTGGAGGCTTAGCAGAAAAAAGTACTGTATTAATACAGATTATGGATGTGAATGACAATGCTCCTGAAATAATACTTGCATCACTATCTTCACCTATTCCAGAAGATTCTGCACCTGGTACTCTAATTGCAATTATTCTAATTAAGGATTTGGATTCTGGGAAATATGGAGAGGTGGCTTGTCAAATAGCAGATGCTCAGGAACTTAAATTAATTCCATCTTCTAACAATTATTACAAGCTTGAAACTGCTGGACCTCTGGATAGAGAAACAAATTCTACTTTCAATATAACTATTATAGCTGAAGATGAAGGATCTCCTCCAATGGTGACTAAGAAAATGATATATGTCACTGTTTCAGATGTGAATGATAATCCACCGGTCTTTGATAAAGCAACTTATGTGTCCTACATTCCAGAGCACACCCCAGCAGGAACATCAGTACTTAGTGTCCATGCATCAGACCAAGATGACAAAGAAAATGCTCGGATTGTATATTCCATTATTAACACAAATATTGATAACATTCCAGTGTCGTCTTTCATCTCCATAAACTCAATGACTGGGGTTATTTATGCTCAGAGGTCATTTGATTATGAACAGTTACGGGAGTTTCAGTTCCAGGTGATGGCTAAAGACAGTGGATCTCCTCCTCTAAGCAGTAATGTCACAGTGAGGATTTGTATCATTGATAAGAATGATAATGCTCCTAAGATCCTCTACCCATCACCAGACACTGAGGGATCAGCATTATATGAGTTTATTCCTCACTCTGCTGAGAAAGGTTATCTAGTGACCAAGGTGATTGCAGTGGATGCTGACTCCGGACACAATGGCTGGTTGTCTTATCACTTTCTTCAAGTTTCTGATGCTTCCTTCTTTACTATTGGTCAATACACTGGGGAAATCCGACTGGGACGAGATCTACCAGACACAGACTCCTTAAGGCAAAAAATTGTGGTTCTGGTAAAAGATAATGGAGTCCCCTCTCTTTCATCCACAGTAACTTTGAACTTGGTTGTGGCAGAAAACTTTCAGCAATTTGAACCAGAAATAAAACGGCAGCCCAATAATTCAGATATTCCATCTAATACAACATTTTACCTAGTGATCGCTATAGCTTTGATCTCTGTTTTATTTATTGTGTCTGTGCTGATTATATTAATAGTTAAATGCCACAAAACAAATGCTCCAACAACTTTCAATGCACTAAACAGAAACACATATCCCCAGTTCACTCTGGGATGTCCTTCTGAGATCAGCGATGGGAGTTTACCTTTTCCTTTCTCATATGATGTGTGTGTCACCCTGGACTCCAAGCAGAATGAGATTGCTTACCTGAAACCAGTCCAGAATGTCCCCACAGACAACCTCATTGACACAGACGTTTCTACAACAGCCAATTTGTCCTCAAGCAGCTTTGTACAGGTATGGAAAATCGAATTAATAAGCTTTACCATTTATGTTCCTTGGGTGTATATAATGTCAGTGTGATGCCTAAGTAATATAATCACATAAAGTAAGTGAGTTTATGATTTCTTATGGTTTAATGATGAATAGATTTACTCTGTATAACTCTGTATATATCATGCATTTAAAGTTCACATTGTGTTCTAGACTTAAAATAAAATATTTGAGTGTATTGATAGTTATGTATCATAGCCATCCCTAAAATAAATACTTTAAAAAAACATTTTAGTTTGTTGTTTATTAGGAGCATTTCTACATTTTAACCTATCTTTGAAAAATACTTTTATAGTTAAAATATTTAAGGAACAAGTGCAACAAGTATTGTTCTTAACTTCATGGGGGAAATGCACTCCATTTTCTGGCACACATATTTACTTAGACACTCTCTTGATCCAATAGTTGGTGGAAGCAGTTGTTGACTGCAGGGAGATTCAATAGGGAAGTGCTTGGGGCATAATGGGGTAATTCTGAGAAAGCTGTTTACTCTCCTGCAGTCATACTTTTCTATCTTCCACAAGGTAGACAAGTTAGATACTTACAAAAGTCTGTTATATTACATTATTTATTATCAAAAGTACCTACCTTCAAGTTTGTTTTTACAAATAGAGAGAGCAAAATAACAAAGGTGTAAATGTCTTCATCAACAATGGATATTGTTTAGTCTAGTGCAGTAATACTATGACTTGATAAGGATTTGTATCCTAGAAAAAAAAGCTTGGAGAACTGTGTGTCCTATTCAGAGCTGCAACTTTTGCTACTCTGGAGAAAATGGAGGCATTTAGGCAGAGGCTGCAAGATGTAATACACAGGGGTTGCATGCACCCCGAGCTGCCATTTTCGACATACACACAGCCGACTGCTAATGGTTGACTGTGTGTATTTTAGAATATGTCCGCATTATTAAATTCACATCACAGACCTGCTGCCAGACCCGATGCTTACCGATGCTCCGATGACTTGGCAGGTTAGTACAGGGGAGGGATTTTAGTTTAGTAGGTTAGTCTTAGAGTTAGGCTGTGGGAAGGGGATGGAGTATAGAAGGGTAGTCTTATGGTTAGGCTGCGGGGAAGGAAGGGTTAAGGTAATGGAAGGGGAGGGTTTGGTTAAGAATTAGCATAATGGTTGGGGTTAGGAAAATAGAGATCGAGTCAGGAAGTTTAAAAAAAAGGGCCATTCTCAGCGACAACCCACACCCACTATATATGTATGCATATTTCAAATGTGTGTGTTTTTTTAGTTTATAAACGCATTAGAGCCATAAAAAATAGTGTTACATAATGCCTTGAATTAATAACAATACGCAGGTTATCAGACTTCATTTATTTATTTATTTTAGACATGATCATGAATTATATATAAAAAAAAAAAGTTTTACAAAATAATTTATAGGTTAGTTTAATGATTCTAACTTAAAAACATATTAAGGGTGATGTTTAACTTAAAATAGGCCCATTTAATGAATAATAATCACCTCCTTATTGCACTTATACCAGCTATGAGCTTGTGTAACATTTTTGGTGGAAGTGCAGGGAATGTAGACAGCTACTGCACACAATTTAAAATTGGTCTGATTCAGTGCCCCTTCTGCCCCCCAAAAAAATGATTCATAGCCACATGGCACCATTCTGTGTGGCACCTTTTTTTGTGGGACATTCCATTATTAGGTTAGATGTCATTTGGTTTTAAACAATTAAGAATGACATTTTCATTTAATTATATATTTGAGAAACCAATTAGCAGATTGAAAGTGGCCACCAGCATTATTTAAATGATTATATAGTTTACTGAAAGGTTGTGTAAATTCTAACACATGATTTTTTTCTTGGTGGCTGTTCAACATACTGGTAAAATTAGGCTTAGAAAGGGTTAAGCCAAAAATAATTTTTAAGGCAAAAGACAGTAGGTGTATATATAAAAGCACCAGAGCTTTAAAGAAAAATCACTAATAAAAATGCAGTTTTTTAGATACTCTATTTAATGTACTGTAGTGTACATCACAATAATTTAACATTTCATCTCCTAGTTTTTTTTTTATGCCTTGCTCAAATCCAGCTATTTGTTAAGACTAAAGTAAATTTCTACTTCCTATTATCCTATCATCTAGAAATAGATAATGATAACACTTTATTTAAGTACCTAATTTCTTAATTTGTAATTTGCACATTTTATAATGTCCTATTTATTTAAATATTGTTTGAATTACATATATTTTTATTTAAAATGATGTATTATGTATCTGATAATTTAAACCCGAATCTTTATGCTAAGTAGATTGTTTAAGATTTTATTTAGGAAATCTAATTTTGTTTGCATCATTATTTTTTGTATCAATTTTATTAATTTCAAGTAATTAATTAATAAAGTAGATTATTTGCACCATATATAAATAAAAGTATAAAAGTTTTTGTTTCAGTAAGAAAGATTATATGTTGTTTTGATTTATGGAAACAGTGCTGAATATTATATGCTACTCACACACAGAAGAAAATAACTTATCTTAATATTTAAGAAAGTGAATAAATTAAATATCTTGTTAAATCTACAAGGAAATATATTTACTTGCAATTGCTTAATATTTTCCTTTATCTTGCTATTTAATTTTTGCTTATGTTTTGATTGTATCAGATGTAATCAGTTTAATATCAGTACAAATACATCTGAGCAGCCAGTTGTAGATATATAACTAATGACTTTTGTATATATTTTTCTTTACAGAAATTCTTTAGATTGTTTATAATCTTCAGTATAGATGTTTTTCTGTTTTAATAATATTCTTAATATGCATTTGTATGTGGTCACCTTAATTACTATTCTCAAAATTGTTATCTAATCAGGTAAAAAATTTCATTTTTAGTATTCTGTAAAAAATGTTTACTGGCTCCAGTTAAAACATGCCCATATGGTAAAGCCAGGTAAAGCTCAACTCTTTATATCTATATCTCATATCTATCTATCTATCTATCTCATATCTATCTATCTATCTATCTATCTATCTCATATCTATCTATCTATCTATCTATCTATCTATCTATCTATCTATCTATCTATGTTCTATCTTTCTTAAAATAGTTTTTAGGTTTCAGTATAACTATTATTAATTTTAATCTAGATGAATTTTACTTAATGGTGATAAATATCCCCATCAACTTATATTACTCTGTCATTCTCCATCTGACACTACCCTGTGGACATACATTCAACAACAATTACTCAGTCAGTTATTACTGAATGATTTCTCTTTAAAAATTTTAAATAACTCAGTTAATAGTCACAGAAAAGGCAACCCTGTATCTTGTTCTAGATTCTATTTATGTTTTGTATCAATAGCTTAAACCAGACAAAACATAAATTCTGCTGCACAAGTAAAGAATTAACAACTAATTAGAATTGCCAGTCTTTACATGGGAATGGCTATTTCAATGCCTAACAATATATACATATATTTTCAAGTCAAATCAAAATATAGCACACTTTATGCTTTAAGTAAAATGTTCCATTTAATGTATTTTAACATTTTAACTATTAGAAGTTATGGGTTTGATTTTATTATTTATGGTTAGAGTTATGGTTTACACATGTTAGAAAATCAAATCAAAGGGATATATCTTTGAATTGCTTACTGCACACAGATACTGACCCACTTTACTTTTACAGTGTTATTTAGACTTGGGATAGGAAATATCACCTCTCAACTCTAATACTGTTTGCAACAGATGAAATATGACTCTCCTGCAATCAACATGGTTTATTTAGCCCAGGAGTAACATTCCTTTCTTAATTTCAAGCTCCTTCTTAAGTCTAGTTCTAGCCCCTTATTATGTTATAGGCAAAGTCACATATATTATTTAGTAAATACCTTTTTGAAGTTCAAACATTTGTCTTTGACTGCACAAGTGTGTTGGCAATAATAAGGAAAGTCTTTCATAGGTAACAGAGTGGAGTTGCAGATAGCTGTCAGTCTGTGTTACCTACAAATTGAATAAAGGGGGTTCAGCTGTCCAGAACAGCAGTTAAGAGATGGGTAAATAGGAATATCAGGTGCACATATTAGGAAAGATTGAACTTTATACCTTTGTGCTTTACCGTAGTTTTGAGAGAATAACATCAATTTGTGATGCAAATGCTGTGGCTAAGTTTTATTCTAGGGGCACTTGTGGCATTTGTTCTAAGTTTAATTCCAGGGGCACTGTTTGTTTGTTTTTATTGAAGGGGACAGGGATCTAGCATTGTTTTAATTTCTTTATGTTTTGGGGGGCACATTTGACAATTTATTAACAGTTTTTATGTGGGCTGTGTTTTTTTTTTTTTATAACAAGGTGACGGATATAGGCACTTTTTTTGTAACTTCACATTTTTGGGGGGCACATGGACGTTTTCATAGGATTTTTGGAGAGGGCACTGTACGTTTTTTTTTTAAAGAAATGGGCATGTGTAGTGATTTTGATGCAGGGCATGCTGCCGATGGTAGTACTACAAACGCAAGCATGCCTTGTCATTCGTGGGCATGCTTGGGCTTATAGTTCCATGAGCGGCAGTATGCCCTGTCGGGCTGCACTGTATTTATTTATTTTTTTTCACATAGGTTGCAGGCGGGACAGGCGGGGGGAAGAGGTTTTATTTTAGATAGGTTGCGGAAGCGGGCATGCAGAAAATGTTTTTTTTTTAACAAATGTTAAAAAAAAACCAAAAAAACTACGCTCGGAGCAATTAAGGCACCAACTGGTTTTTTAGAAGACGGATGTGCCTTGCACATCCGCATACTACTCTGAACAGCACCCTATGTGCTATACAGAGTGGGCTATAGGATGCACGAAAGCGCATCCTTGAAAAGCCCGTAGTCAAATGAGCATGTGCGATTCCGCATCGCACATGCACGGAAGTCTGAATCTGGTTCTAAATCTGCAAATGCATCTGTTAGATAACTAAGTGCCACTAGACAAGTGCTACATCTTTTTACAACCCTGAAAGCCAATTCCTCAAAGCCTGTTATATCATGCTATGTATAAACCACACCCCCTTTTACATTATATTATGTGAATATTTATACTCTTAGTTTATTTTTAGGTATTTTTGATACTTTATGATTAATTATATGATTATGATTGTTATATGTTAAAATGTTCTATAATGTATGTTCTATAAGTCACATGGAAACTTTTTAAAAAGATAAACAATCTACACTAGAGGATGTCTAGCTGTGCAGTAAATAATTATTTAATTGAAAATCTTATTTTACTGCATTATATAAAAACTCGTATATTATTAATTGCTATTATTATTTCCCAAAAAGAAATGACATATGATTTATAGAATTATTTTTTCAAGCAAATATACACTTAACTAGGTAGACTATTTGTAGTTCCTATTTTCATACTCATGATGGTGCTGTAACTAGGTAGACTATTTGTAGTTCCTATTTTCATACTCATGATGGTGCTGTTGGCTAAAAAAGGTTGAGATGCTGCAATTTCTGAGTGGAACTAGTGATTTCTTCTAATACTCAGACATTGCAGAGCAACAAGAAGCAAGGATTTGTTTCACTCTATTTTGCACTTTTAATATCTACCATCAATATTAGCTTTACTTGGATATAAGGAAAAAGTGACAGCTATTCAGAATGGCAAGGCAAGTAATATTTTACTATTTTTGCTTCTATACTGCAGTTGCTTCCAATCAGTTTTACTATTCCATTCTAGAAGAGATGAAGATAAATTCTGTAATAGGGAATGTAGCAGAGGATTTGGGGTTGAACAGTGATGAACTGAAAATGAGAAAATTAAAGATTGTTTCTCATACTAACAGAAATTATTTCAATATCAGTTTAGATAATGGTAATCTATATGTCAGTGACAGGATAGACAGGGAAGAAATATGTGGATCAGAGCAGAGCTGCTTTCTGGATCTTGGAGTTTTGGCTGAAAATCCTGTAAATGTTTATTCTGTTAAAATAGAGATTCAGGATATAAATGACAACTCACCAGTTTTTTCCAAGGATGTCTTCAATATTGGAATAAGGGAATTTGCTTTGCCGGGGGCACGATTTGTTCTGGAAAATGCACGAGATCCAGATGTAGGAATTAATTCTATAAAGACATATAACCTTAGTCCTAACTCCCATTTCACTTTGGTGGACAAATCAGAGTCCAAAAGGGAATATCCAGAACTTATTTCAGTACAACCCCTAGATCGTGAAAAGCAACAAAAATATGAACTTGTATTAACAGCTTATGATGGAGGGAAACCTGAAAGAACTGGAACTGCTATAATTAAGATTGTGGTTCAAGATGTAAATGATAATTTTCCAGTGTTCAGTCAAAAAAGTTACAAAGTCAGTTTAAATGAGAACTTACCAGTGGGTTTTCTAGTTATTCATATAAACGCTTCTGATAAAGATGAAGGCTCCAATGCAGAAATCACATATTCATTTAGTCACATTCCCGAAAATGCTCGTCATGTCTTCACTATAGATTCTGAAACTGGAGTCATTAAAACTATTGGAGAACTGGACTTTGAAGCAACACAAAGCTATGAGATGACTGTGGAAGCGACAGATGGTGGGGGCTTAGCAGAAAAATGTACTGTACTAATACAGATTGTGGATGTGAATGACAATGCTCCTGAAATAATAATTGCATCACTATCTACACCTATTCCAGAAGATTCTGTACCTGGTACTCTAATTGCAATCATTCTAATTAAGGATTTGGATTCTGAGAAATATGGAGAGTTGACTTGTCGATTAGCAGATGTTCAAGAACTTAAATTAATTCCATCCTCTAACAATTATTATAAGCTTGAAACTGCTGGACCTCTGGATAGAGAAACAAATTCTACTTACAATATAACTATTATAGCTGAAGATGAAGGCTCTCCTCCAATGGTGACTAAGAAAATTATATATGTCACTGTTTCAGATGTGAATGATAATCCACCGGTCTTTGATAAAGCAATTTATGTGTCCTACATTCCAGAGCACACTCCAGCAGGAACATCAGTACTTAGTGTCCATGCATCAGACCGAGATGACAAAGAAAATGCTCGGATTGTATATTCTGTTGTTAACTCAGATATTGATAACATTCCAATATCATCTTTCATCTCCATAAACTCAATGACTGGAGTTATTTATGCTCAAAGGTCATTTGATTATGAACAGTTACGTGAATTTCAGTTCCAGGTGATGGCTAAAGATAGTGGATCTCCTCCTCTAAGCAGTAATGTCACAGTGAGGATTTGTATCATTGATAAGAACGATAATGCTCCTAAGATCCTCTACCCATCACCAGACACTGAGGGATCAGCATTATATGAGTTTATTCCTCACTCTGCTGAGAAAGGTTATCTAGTGACCAAAGTGATTGCAGTGGATGCTGACTCAGGACACAATGGCTGGTTGTCTTATTACTTACTCCAAGTTCCTGACCCTTTTTTCTCTATTGGTCAACACACTGGTGAAATCAGATTAGGACGAGACCTTCCAGACACAGAGACGCTGAGACAAAAAATTGTGGTTCTGGTGAAAGATAATGGAGTCCCCTCTCTGTCATCTACCGTAACTTTGACCTTAGTTGTGGCTGAAAACTTTCAAGAAATTGAACCAGAGATAAGACGCCAACCCAGTAATTCAGATGCTTCATATAATTCAACATTTTATTTAGTAATTGCCATATCTTTGATCTCCATTTTATTTATTGTGACTGTGATAATTACAATAATTTTTAAATGCCACAAAACAAATTCTCCAACATTTGATGCTCTGAGTAGAAATGTTTATCCTCAGTTCACCCTGGGATGTCCTTCTGAGATCAGTGATAGAAGCTTGCCTTTCCCTTTCTCTTACGATGTGTGTGTCACCCTGGACTCAAAGCACAATGAGATTGCTTATCTGAAGCCAGTCCAGAACGTCCCCACAGACAATCTCATTGACACTGATGATTCTGCCATAGCAACTGATTCTACAAATCCTAATTTGTCTTCAAGTAATATTGTACAGGTAGGAAAAGTAAAATGTATATATTCTATTATTGTTGTTACTTATATGGATGTGACTTTACCATATTTACTAAGCTGTGGGTTTGGAAAAGTGGAGCTGTTGCCCATAGCAACCAATCAGATTTTAGCTGACATTCTCTGGAATGTAAAAAGAGAGTGAGAGCTATAATCCGATTGGTTGCTGTAGGCAACATCTCCACTTTTCCAAACCCACAGCTTAGTAAATCTGGCTCCATGCCTTTAACTAGTCATATAAATTTAGTAATTGCTGAATTGATTAAATGAAAAAAAACCCCAACAACTTACATAATTCTATAGTTTCAGGATGAGTCTATCCTATATTTTATGTAGTGTCAAAATATATTATTATACACCAGCGTTTTTGTGCAGATTTATGCGTCCTGACCAGATTTGTCGTAACTTGCTATAAAAGGAGTAATGAAAATAAGCATAATGCTGTCTAAACAAGTTTTCATTTTTAAATGTATTTTTAAATGAATACTTTTTTTTGTCATTTATGTTGTTTATTGATTATTAAAATGTTTTAAATAAAGAAGAGGAATGATTAGTTTTCTTGTTATAAGAAAAAAAATGGTGTTTAAAAATTAAGGGCCGTAATCAGAGATCTGTTTTTTGGGCAGTTCCGTGCACATTTTTAGGTACGTTTAAACTGCGCATGTGTAGTTCACATAAACTATATGCATGAAAGTGCCTCATGGACGGACTTGTGAATCGCATGGTGTCACATACGTCCGGATCTGCCACGTAAAAATACGCACTGAAGAATTGACATATAAATGGACGGGGGGGAGGCATTTAAATGATGAAAAGTGGGCACGATTATAAAGATACCCACGAGCAGAGGACACATACGCACGGAACAGCACACGGAAAGTTACAGCTGGTCTATAAAGGCGCAAGTGTCCGAGAGCACGGATTAGCAAGGCGAGGCACTGGGGTTTTGGTGGGTGTTCCTTGCTTTGTCCGTGCGTATATTTGCAGCCCGATCTAAACACGGATCTCTGAATACGGCCCTAAATCTATATAAACAAATGCTTAAGAGAAGTGTTCAGCAATATGTTTCTCTCCATTATCAAAACAAAAGCAAAAATAAGTATGGTGTATTGTATGTGAAGTGTGTTTTAAAGATTTATTGATTATTAGATGTAGAGCTACCTAGTGTTTGACAATCTCCCGATGCTCATTTAGTTCCAGACGTCATTGTGGTATGATGAAAGAATTTAGGAATTGTGTCCTATTTCCATACATTGTGACCTATGGAGATAGTCATTTTTATGGAGCCCAAGATGTAATCAAAGACTGGCAATTAACTAAGACCTCAACTATGGAGACAGAAATGAAAAATACATTTTGTTATTTTGCTAATTAGCTGCAGTGTCGCCTACTTTTACCTATTCAGCAGCTCACCCACTGCACCACCCCAAAAGCTGGCACTAGCAATTTGGTAAGCAGCACTGTGTATCTGCCTCCGTAGCGCTGCAAGGGTCTATGGGCCTGATCCAGAGCTACGATGTTACACTGAGCGCTGTAGCGCTCAGCGTA
>WWET01005905.1:0-14944 GCA_011038615.1 Limnodynastes dumerilii
CTGGACAGTTAAGATGAATGACACTGAGGAGCATGAAGGTAAAGGTAAGTTTAGAGAAGGAAACTGGGCATATAAAAAGGAGCATCAGAGCAGGCTGGGCACATAAAAGGGGGCACAAGAGTAGGCTGGGCATATAAAAGGGGGCATCACAGGAGGCTGGGCACATAAAAGGGGGCACAAGAGGAGGCTGGCCATATAAAAGGGGGCACAAGAGGAGGTTGGGCACATAAAAGGGGGCACAATAAGAGGCTAGCAATATAAAACGGGACACACGAGGAGAATGGGCACATAAAATGGAGCAAAAGAGGTAGCTGGGAACATAAAAGGGGGCACAAGAGTAGACTGGGCACATAAAAGGGGGAATAACGGGAGTCAGGGCACATAAAAGAGGGCACAACAGGAGGCTGGTCACATACAAGGCTGCATGCATACCTTTTTTTGGGGGGGAGGGGGAGGGGGCACCCAGGTCTATTAATAGCACTGTTCATATCAGAAAATATCTTTGTTAGCAGGTGCATAAAAAGAAATGCTCATGTTAACAAAGATATTTTTCAGTATGAATGTTCTTAATGTGTTCACTTTTTTATTGATTAAATTACAAAAATCTGATGTTGTGGGTGTCAGTGTCAAAGGGGTTCATGGGGACTCATCACCATCACCCCCTTTGGTCAATTTCTATTATTGTGGTTATTTTATGTTTTAACTTTATCCTTTGTGCCTTACTTTATTTAATTTTTTTTTATTTAACCGATTTGTGGGAGGGGCCCGAAAAAAATGAAGTGTGATGGGCCCCAAGATTTCTGTTGCCGGCCCTGACTAGGATGGAGGGCCCTGCTCACCTGAGCTAACACACTATGTGGGAGGGAAGAACTTACAGAAGACATAAGGATACTATATCAGTGTGTGGGGGTGGGGGGCATCTGGAAGGAGTGGCTGTATGGCACATGTAAAAATAAAAGTTATGTAAAATAAAATACCTCTAGTCTTTCTGTTATTACTTGTTTTATATTGTTTGTTTATAAATTGTAAAGCGCTGTAAAATATACACATAACTAGGATATTTCACAAAATAACTTACTGTAACTATTACTGTATTGGCAGACAGGTGCAGCCAGTGTCTCATTAACTACCTGTCATGCATAGCAATAAAAACAGATATTCCTCAAAGTTAGGCTAAAAACATTAAGTAGAATAACTGTTTTCATTGTGCTTTAAATATCTGAGTTTTGCATCTAGTTAAAGGTTTTTGAAGGTGACTTTCCTAACAGATCATTCATTGCATGACATCATCCTTAGTATAATGACAATCTTTGGACTTCAGATGAATGAGATTCACTATTAACTCGTAATTTGATTCTGAGGACTGAACTGACCTAACGGTTTAAAAACAAGCCAGCATACAAAACTGCATTACCTCATATGTCATAGTGAAAAGTAATAGTTTGGTTTTGATAAAAAAAATATATATTGCCTGGCAGGCTATTACAATGGACAGAAAAATCTATTTCATTTTTAGTGAATTCAAGGTTGTTTGTTTATATGATCTACAATTTTTATCTTGGAACTAAACAATTCTTTGAATTTATATAATGTAATTAAAGAATAGTGATAACTTTATTCTCCAACATACAAAACATGCTTAATAGCTTAAACATGTAACGCTTTCACAGAGGAGGCATGTCTTGTGCACCCATGAGACGAGTATCTCACTGCCTTCATGCAAAATTATAACTGGTAAGAAATGTAATAATATCATTTAGTTCAGGGTGCATGTGCCGTTGCATGTGCCGCTGCAAAATGCACACTGCCAACAGCTAATTATCGACTGTGTGTATTTTAGAACATAGCCCCATTACGAAAATCCCACTGCAGACCCGCCGCCAGACTCGACGGTTCCTGGCGCTCCAACGACCGGACTGGTTAGTGCAAGGGAGGGGATGTAGTTTAATAGGGTGGTCTTAGGGTTAGGCTACGGGGAAGGAAGACTTAGGGCCAGATTTACTAAGCTCTGGGACAGGAAAAGTTGAGATGTTGCCGATAGCAACCAATCAGATTCTAGCTCTTACTTTCCTATTATATATTAGAATATGTCAGCTAGTATCTGCTTGGATGCTATGGGCAACATCTTCACTTTTCCTTTCTCGCAGCTTAGTAAATCCGTCCCTTAGGGTTAAGCTGGTTAGGGTTAGGCTGTGGGGGAGGGGAGACTTAAGGTTAGACTGTGGGGAAGGGAGGGTTAGGGTAATGGAATGAGAGGATTAGGCAGGGTCGTCGTCATCACATGCAGCCGTGGACCCCGCCCCTATGTGACATAATTGATGACATCACATGGGGCGGGGCCTGGCAGACACACTTTAGCAGTTGGCCGGTGCACAAGGAAAACCCCTGCGCATTGGCCGCCTACTAAATAGCTCTGAACAGCAAGTAACGGCGGTAGGATACTGCCGATACATGCTACTACAGAGCTAGGTAAGTATCGGCGGGCCCCCATCATGTCCAGGCCCAGGACAGTAGTCCCGGCTGTCCCCCCTGATGGCGGCCCTGGGGTCAGGGTAAGAATAAGTGTTGGGGTTGGGGAAATAGAGAGTGGCACTTACCTGTCTGCGGTGCAGGAAGTTTCTGAGGAGCTCTGTCTACGTAGCTCCTGTCATAAAATAACTTGATAAAATAACATGACTAGAATTGTTTCCGATAGCAAGGAAGATGATGATGAGATGGGAAGACAAATGTATGTTAATTTGTAATCATTTCTAAAATAATTGTTATTATATTGTTGCTGAACCAGGTGCACAGGTCACTGGGTTTTCATTATCTATCTATTAAGAGAACAGAATAAAATAAAATATATATACCCTCTTATTCTAGTCTGTGTGTGTGTTTAAGTACCCTGTTTCCCCGAAAATAAGACCTAGCCATAAAATAAGCCCTACCTTGATTTTTCATATTTCCTGAAATATAAGCTCTACCCCGAAAATAAGCCCTAGTCACGGGCAGAACGTCCTGACTCCGCTGAGCACCGAGGCTTCCTGGGCTGTGAGCGTCCGCACGTCTGACCCACTGTTACTGCGAGCCTCCCTCTCTGATCCTGAACTGTGGTATACTGCTGACAAATACTTTGGGCAGACTGGTGGTGCTCAGTGCACCGGGCTCTGAGCAAGTGAACTACAGTGTGCACAGTAAAAGTGAGCGTCCATTTCCTGCTCAATAGGCGCCATTTTATATGTCTAGCTGGTGCTGAACCCCAGCTTCAGCTATTTAACTCAACCACAGACCCACCACCAAGCTTCATCTCCCTATACCAAAAAAAAAAAAAAACTACAGGGTGCGTCATTGCTAACCTAAATACAAGAGGGGATAAATATACAGAAGGAGAGGGGGAAAGGAAGGAAGAAAAAAAGGAGAAAAAAAAAATAAGCCCTATTGCCTTTTTTGAAGTAAAAAAAAAATATAAGACCCCGTCTTATTTTCAGGGAAAGATGATATTATAAATCATTTTCTAAAAGAAAAATTGCATTTTTACTAGGTTTCTATATCCTCTATATATTTTTTAAGCAGGCATGAGTGTCAACAAGGGGAACTATTTTGTTTTCTCCAAAAATGTAATTAAAATATGTCAATCAATTCTTCAGTAGAGCAGACTACACCAACACTTGCATTATGTTTTTAAAGGTCAAAACTGTAAAAGAACCCTGCATATAAAGGTGGTAAAAATCATCTGAAAAAAATCTTGACCTTGCACATTATACATTCAAAGCATTGCATTTTTGGGGGACCTCATCGTTTTTTCACCAGATTGTGGGGATAAAAGCACAAAGGTCCAGGAAGTCTAAAGCACGCAAAAAAAATCCAGCACACTGAGTCCCCAGGCTAAGGCTGCCTGTAGATCTGAAAGAGGTAGGAGTAAGAAGGAGGTTTATTTAAGCAGAAGAAGTCACATGGGGGTAGATCCAGACCAAAGTGCTTGTTACGTTACATCGCGTAGCGTAGCGTATTTACACTAGCGTATGTTCTATGCAGTCCCCTAGGCACCCCCCTCGCTCATATCTACTTTGGCCGTTTTACGCTTCCCAAACCCTACCTTAACTTTTGAAAGCGTAACTACTGATGTACGTAATGGATTCAAACCCAGCCCATACTGTACAATTTAAATGACTCCTTCCGCCTACAAAGCCTAACTACGGGTGTCGTATTGATGAACCCGCTCCTTCGTTCGAAGTTACACTGACATATAGAGTTACATGTCGTAACATCTGCCGCCCGCATGTGACATAAATACTAATGGGCGATTTCTGATCTGTACAGCAATAAATAGTTGCCATTCACCTTTGGCATCAGTGCCCATGGTGATTTTAAACAGAGGGGGGAGGGGGGTTAAAAGCTTCCTAGCACTAGCCCAGGGTGTGTCCATTGTACTTGATTGGAAAGATCACACCCCTTGTGGGATGTAGTCCCACCTCCTGTCCTGACTCCTGATCAATACCTCCAGTATTGGTAGCTATGCACCTTATGCTAACTTCTAGCACTCTCAGGGTGAGATTTGTAAATATTTTTTGTTAAACGCATTTGTTCGCACTGTAAATGCATTAATTGTGCATTAAAAATGAAATGTTAGAGATCCTCAAGCACTCTTGATGTGTGAGAAGAACAAACCTGCACCAGGGCCAGACAGGAGTATGTCAAGTTTCCTAACTGGGTATTTTTCAACTCAACATAATACACGTACAGCCTGCACACCCCCTACTCCCATCGGAATGTCAAGTGCGATACTTTGATAAATGAAGTAATAATTAATCAATCATATTTTCAGTAAGTGCTTGTACAGGCCATTATTTGGCTATCAGCAATAGTGCGTATTAAATAACCACATGGAAAACCAAGTTGTAACACCTGCTTGTATGAACCCTTGGAAAATAAAAATCTCATTACATCTTTCATGTTTTGAAAATATGAGCATTATTCCTTCATTCATTTCGAATTGTTACACAGTATTGGATTTAAAGCTATAAATTGTTGATAAAAAAAATGACCATGTCAATATTTCATACTAAAAGCAATCAAGTTTTATGAGAGCTAATCTGTGACTAGCCGTACATTTTATATCTGAATTAAGTAGTTATTTCAAGAATAGAAATGACTTCATGCAATACAGCACTGATGATGCAATGGGAGGGAAGTAAAAATAAAATGACTCTTCTAATATGGAATTTAAGGCATTTAAATCGTGTAAAAGTCCTTTAAATGAATGTAGCACACTATAGTTGCTGATTGTAATCTTGGCTCGTATTGAGAGTACTGGACATATAACATATACGTCCGGTGTTTAGCGATTTTTTACCGAGCTTACGCAATCTACGTACAGAAATCGTATGTAGATAGCATAAATAAGCTACTACACATGCATAGTAGCTAAATTCTTAAAACAACATACATAAGATGAAAACTACGTAACTTTGATTCCGGACCTATATCTCCAAGAGCTATTCCTTCTGTCCTACAGTATTTACTGAATGTGTCCACCTCTAATTGGGCCAAAAATTACAAGATTGGACAGTGTACTTAGATGATGCTTTCTTGCCTCCATCTCTAAAAAAAAGCAAAAGTAGCTGTAAGTGTAAGAATCTGCTGAATATGTGTATTACCTTTGGTGTAAATATTACTGTAATGTAGCACAAGCATGAAACATGTTTCTCTGATGTATACATATGTCCACTTGTCATAGGGCTACACCACAGGTAATATTGCACTCTCTGAGCCATCATTCATTTCCTTTTTATTTCTAAAAAAAAACACAGGTCCACACAGGGGCGGATTGGGAAAATAAAGTGGCCCTGGAAAAAAATCTGAAAGAGGCCTCCTGTGGGTGTGACCAAATAAACTCTAGGAGGGGCTAACCAGAAAATAGGCGGGGCAAGCACAGTTATATTAGTCCCTTAGTCCCTGCCCTAACTATAAATTGTTAAACATCCAACGGGCAGCACCCTGAGTATTTGTAGGTAGCTGTTAGCTAGGTCTTGTATTGGAGGTACCGAGAGTGTGGGATACCAGTGAGTGTTTACCATATATGTGAGACCACCTTTACTGGAACATTGTATGAGTTCAAACTTCTACTGTTTGTCTTTTCATCTACAAATAGAGTGTTTCCATATAGTACAGGACTGTCAATGTTTTATGAGTGTATATGTTTTATGGTATTATGATTTAATTTAATAAAGAGATATTATCATATTGTAATAACTGGGAAACTTTGATTATTTCATATGTGCATTTTATATTTGGTGTCTAATATAGCGCTTACTGGTTTTTCTATAACATATCTCACTCACACACAGTGCACCCCACATACATAAACACACACAGTGCACCCCATATACATCCAGTGGGACTGGAAAGATGAAATATTTGTTTCAGTAGGTCAATTTAGCTTCTGAGCTAAAAGTTGCTAGTAGAAAACAGTGGGATACAACAAATGTTTCACTTGTAATAGACTGTTCTCTCGACATTTAAATCTTTCCAAATTGTAAAACACATTGCTTTTGATTATTTTGGTAAATTAGATCCTCTGCATGTTATATTATCACTAGTCAAAGCAGGGGCGGATTGGGAAAATAAAGTGGCCCTGGAAAAAAATCTGGAAGAGGCCTCCTGTGGGTGTGACCAAAAAGGGGTTAACCAGAAAATAGGTGGGGCAAGCACAGTTATATTAGTCCCTGCCCTAACTATAAATTGTTAAACATCTAACGGGCAGCACCCTGAGTATTTGTAGGTAGCTGTTAGCTAGGTCTTGTATTGGAGGTACCGAGAGTGTGGGATACCAGTGAGTGTATACCATATATGTGAGACCACCTTTACTGGAACATTGTATGAGTTCAAACTTCTACTGTTTGTCTTTTCATCTACAAATAGAGTGTTTCCATATAGTACAGGACTGTCAATGTTTTATGAGTGTATATGTTTTATGGTATTATGATTTAATTTAATAAAGAGATATTATCATATTGTAATAACTGGGGAAACTTTGATTATTTCATATGTGCATTTTATATTTGGTGTCTAATATAGCGCTTACTGGTTTTTCTATATAATATATCTCTCTCACAAACACAGTGCACCCCACATACATAAACACACACAGTGCACCCCATATAGATATATACACTCACAGTGCACTCCATATACATATACACGCAGTGCACTCCATATACATATACACACACACACACAGTGTGATGCAAAATATATGAATGAAACTACGAACCTAACTCATTTCCTTTTCCTGTCGCATCTGGTCTGCCATCCTGGGACAGCGCAATTCCCCTGCATTACACAATACAAAAGAGAAGCACCAACCATGACTGACACTGGTACACACACACTCCCACAACTACACATAACTGTCACACACACAAATACACATAACTACTATGACATATACACAAATACAAATAACTATTGTTACACACACAAATACACATAACTATTGTCTCACACACAAATACACATAACAATTGTTTCACACATAAATACACATAACTATCTATCCACAAAATACATTCATATTTTCTTGATTTTCCTATCTCTGTATCCCTTCTCTATCCCAGCCCCTTCTCTCTGCATTCCCTCTAATCTCCCCCATCCCTCTTCCCAGTCACTGCCCTGTTTCTGCATCCCTTCTCTATTCCAGCCCCTTCTCTCTGCATTCCCTCTAATCTCCCCCATCCGTCTAGCTCTCTAATGGTCACTGATTGACATTTCTGATCTGCCTATGAACAGCATAGTATAGCTGCTCATAAATGGATCATAGACGTCAATCAGTGACAATACTGCTATTGCACGTCACAACCCCTGTAGTATAGTGCCAGCTGCCGCTACTATTTCCATAAAGGCAGCCAGCATTTCTAAATGAATAAAAAAAAAAGGCAGCAGCAGTTCAGTCCCATGACAGACATTCCCCCTCCCCCCGTGGCTCTGCATATACACACACTACACTCCAGATAAATACACATAGTGCATCCCCCTACATACACACACATACATTCATATGCACAGTACACTCCATACATACACATACAGTGCAAACCAGATAAATACACACACACACACACACACACACACAGCACTGAATAAACACATCCACTCACATGCACAGAACACTCCACACACACAAAACAGTGTAACACATATATACATATATATATATAACACACACACACAGTGAAACCCAGATACATACACACACACAAACACTGCACTCTAGATACACACAGAGCACACACACACACACCACACACTGTGAAACCCAGATACATACACATACACACATAAACACTGCACTCTAGATACACACAGAGAACACACACTTGTACCTGTTACAGATCCTGCAATTGGACGCCCCACACAGTCAGAAAAGGAGGAATCAGTTACAGTTAACAGGAAGCTGGCTCTACCCCACTCAGCAACAGGCAGCTTTGCAATTGGCTGCCTGTTGCTCTGTAGTAACGGCTGGGACCGCCCCCTGGCAACTACAAGACGATTTCTCTCCTGTGTAATGGCTGCAGCCTGCAAGTGCCGATAGTTCTTTAGGTGCTGTGTCTCCCTCAGTGGCCCAATTCTGATCCTTTACTGCGGAGGCCTCTCAGGAGAAGTGTGTTATCAAGAGAGGCCTCTGCAGTACAGGACCTGCACTGAGCCAATGAACAGGAGGGAGCAGCTCTGATCTGCAAATTTAAAAAAATGACATGTGCTGTGCTGAAGAGGGGCCTCCAAGCGGCCTCATCAGGGTACCGGCCTACCGGGAAACTTCCCGGTAGGGCCTATTGCCAATCTGCCCCTGGGTCCACAACTACAACCACACACTAACAACTCACAATATTAAACACAGACACCAACTGTCCCAATTTTGATAGGAATGTCCCAAATTGGGGCATAGATGTCATAAAAAGGCAGTATGACATCAGTATGACATCACCAAACAGGGTAAGCACTGGGTTTTTACAGATTGTTTATTGTTTACACTACATTACATACATTTGAGGCCAAAATTTTGATAAATTAAATACACATTGAGCATTTAATTGGAAAAGTAAATGCACTCATTGGGCTCCAATCCAAAGATGAGCAGCTGACAGAAAGATGATGTTTCTTTGTGTTAATTCATACTGCACATGCTCTGAATGGAAGCACATGCAGGCAAGTGCTCCCCATCCAATCACAACGTAGACAGAAGGAAGATCTGTTTACATTAAAACATTTGCACAAGCAACAGGTTATATCTAAGGAATACAATAAATTAGCTATTTCGGGCACTTAAGACACAAATTCCAGCTGGACACATATTTACATACAAACAAATAATGATGAGCGCTAAGATAGTAACCGGTATACCTCAATATAATTAAAATTACAAAATTAATAAGAATTAATAAGAACTAATAAGAATGGCTTCTATAAAACAAATTATATTTATTAAACATAAGAATTAAAAATATCTAGCAATTAGGCATTCAATAATAGATAGATAAATCCTTGTGATAGGTTCAGCTGTAGGAGAGATACTACATGCACCAAACCCCTATTAAACCTGCAAGTTTCCTATTTACGCCTACACATCACCTTACTCCCTTGGTACCTGAAAAGGGTCCACAAGATTTGGATTCCGTGACAGCGGGTATAACTGATAATAAGGGTTATCATCAGAGCACTGTCCGCCAAGCAGACACTGCCAGTCTGCAAATGTAAAATACTAGGAAAAAAAGGAGGAGGAAGCGCTAGATAAACCCTTTATAGGAGTCTCGACAGGTAATAATAAATTAAAATTTATTAATCAATGCATAAAATATAATATATAAATATAGGTATATACAGCCCTATGATCAGAAAAAACAGTTGTAACCACAGCACTCATATAAGTGTATGTAAAAATCCAGGACAGTCACATATATGTAAAGATAACGGTATCTATTTGTAAATAAAGGAATCCAACCTTACAATGGCAAATTGCTTGTAGAAAAATTAGAGTGGACTCTGAATGAATAAATCACATCCGTAAGATATGAGCTCTATGTAAATAGAGAGTAGGAACTGCGTCCAAATGTCCACAATGTGGCTAATGCGGCCAAAAAGGAGCAGAGCTCGGATAGATGCAGAGCTGATGGAATATAATAGTACCACTAACTCACGTGGCCCTCCTGTATGGTATCCAACAGCAGGAGGGAGTAGGAACGTAGTAGATAGAAGGTTGTACCATTAGTTTGTAGCTCTCCGTGCTGGCCGTGGGTGAAGATGCTGAGAGCTCCGGGGTTCGAGTCAGAGCCACGTGGGAATTTTAAATTGTAAATATTAAAATTAAGATTAGATACAAAGTCTCTCATCTCACCCTCTGTTCCATCCCAAATCATAGACAGGTCATCAATGTAACGGCGATAAAGGACGAGGCCTGCTGGAGCTCCGCCCCCCACACATGTTCCTCCTCAAAGAGGCCCATGTATAGGTTAGCGAAGCTCGGGGCGAACCTCGTCCCCATCGCCGTCCCATGGATCTGCCGGTAGTGAGTATGATGAAACAAAAAGTGGTTGTGAGTAAGTATGAATTGAATGGACTGTAAAATAAATTGTTTATGTGCCAAGGAAAGTGATGTGTCAGTGGAAAGAAAGAAATCAACCGCCTCTAACCCTCTCTGGTGTGGAATATTAGTGTGCAATGCTTGTACATCACATGTGACTAAAAGATAAGAGGAACACCATTTAACCGTAGAAAGTATTTGAAGAAAATGAGTGCTGTCCCTAAGATGTGAATGTAATCCCACCGCGTGTTTCTGTAAAAAGTGATCAACATAAAAGGATAAGTTGGAGGTAAGTGAACCTATACCTGATATGATAGGGCGTCCTGGAGGGCGGATGAGAGACTTATGTATCTTTGGCAGAAAATAATAAATCGCAATAACTGGATGTGGTGGATAAAGAAAATAAAATATATCTTTAGTGATCACATGATTGTCCAAGGCCGAGGACAAGAGGGCATATAGTTCTTGTTGGTATTGTGAAGCTGGATTGGTTTTTAAAATTTCATAGAACCTCTCATCTCGTAATTGAGAGAGGGCTTCAGTTTCGTAATAGGAGGAGTCCATGAGGACGAGCCCCTCTCCCTTGTCCGCGTTGATGACAACCGAGTCATCACCCATAAGCTCTTTTAGAGCCCTCCTTTCAGCACCAGACAGGTTGTTATTAATAATGGGTTTTTTATCAAGTTTATCACACAAAGCCTTAATCTAGCAATTAGGCATTCAATAATAGATAGATAAATCCAACAACACATTAAAAGTGACTTCTATGTGATATTCGTAGGTTGTATTAGATGAACGATGGTGTGGATAGGTTCCGTATATATTAAATCCTTGTGATAGGTTCAGCTGTAGGAGAGATGTAATAAGTAATGGCTAAATCAGGGTTCTTATAGTTTCACAATGTTAAAATGTGATGAATCTGTTTAATCCCAGACTTAGGTGTATCCTTTAGTGTTAACGTCTGTTTTCCACAGTATGGTCCTCTAGAGCGCTATGCGCACAGTCCGAAATAAAGCTTTTTACCTGATGATTATGAGTCCTGGTAATTGCCTTATTGCTTCTCTGTTGTTTTGGGCTCAGATGCTGATGGTCACCACGGGAGAGAACAGAGCCACACGGTCTCTCGCAAGCCCTCAGTGCCATATTATTGTTGGCCTCTCAGCTTAGGAATGTAACAATCACAGCAAGAACACTTTCCCCCACAATTCAAATGTTTAGAAGATGCATTATAAGTCATGTTGATGGTTAGTTTGTTTGACTGGCCACCTTAACGCGTTTCATCTCCAGCGTGCGATTTCATCAGAGGGAGTACTAGCAATTCGTCCATCCATGTTTAAATAGCACATGCTTAATTAATTATGCAACATCTGTGTAGTCCACAGTCACAGTGTCTTAGATCTAAAAAGATTTAAAAAGATTTGAAAGATTTTTTTATTTATTTTTTATTATTAGAAAAAAAACTGCATATACTACTACTACACAGCTGTTGTATAATTAATTCAGCATGTGCTATTTAAACATGGGTGGACGAATTGCCAGTACTCCTTCTGATGAAATCGCACGCTGGCGTTGAAACGCGTTAAGATGGCCAATCCAACAAACTAACCATCAAATTGACTTGTAATCCGACTTGTAACTATCTGAATCGTGTGAGAAAGTGTTCCGGCTGTGATTGTTACATTCCTAAGCTGAGAGGCCGACGATAATACAGCATTGTGGGGCTTGCGATAGACCGTGCGGCTTTTTTTTGACAAAAATAAGTCTTTTCCATTGCTTTATGCATGCATACTAACCAAAGTGTTTAAAATATATTTAGATATTTGTAAACCTTTAAAATTCCCTCTAATTCCCTGCACTTGCGTAGCGTGTCTGTGCAGGGCTGCTTTATGCCTGAGCACTAGGGCCCATACATTATTCCCCATCCACAAGTTCTGCTGCTGAGTTTCTAAAACCCACATACTGCAATCGCAATTTCTGCATTCAAGTGCATCCACATGTGCAGATCTGGGTTGGGACCATTGAGGTTAGTGATTCATGGTTTTAATTCCTGTACCCTGACAGAATTTATGTAATTCTGGTGTTTAGGGTTTTTGCACCTTAATCTGGGATAGTAAGAAAATAAATGATGTATAAGAATGAAATGTATATTTGTACTCAAGAGTAAACATTTTTACTTTACTTATTTATACTCCTTTACTCCACATAGGATGTAGACTACTATGTTGTAATTACAACCTTAGAATGAAAAGGGTATTAAAGAAGTAATCACTAAATTGGTTTAATATTTTATCCCCACTACAGACTGTTCTGCTTTATGCTAGTTCGCATAATAGATAGAAGGTACTAGTACAGCAGTTCCAGGTTGTCACCTTCTTATCCTCCTCATAGGCTCATTCATTCATTAATTTATTTATTTATTCATTTATTATTGTTGTTACTATTCCAGCTTATTCATTTCTAGTTGTGTTGGTTTCATGGCGTTTTCTTTTCAAGTTCAAAGCATTGGCGTGTCTTTAATGGGTGCAGGCTGTGCAGTGCACACGGGACCTTCAGAATAGGGGGCCCCGTGGCACATTTGCACCCATTGGGCCTGATCCAGACTTCCGCCGATGCGCTGTGCATACTAACGCACAGTGTATCGGCATGCACTCCCCCCGACACTCCCCCTGTGGCCGGCGTAATCACGCACTGTTACGCCGGCTGAAGGCTACCCTAACTTCAGCCGGCGTAACAGTGTGAAACTTCACCGGCCACAGGAGCATAACTGCCCAAACTCGCCCTCCTGCCCTCATTCCCTTACATCCCCCACCTTCCTTCCGCAACTGTTGCGTAGTTCCGGCGAGGAACTCCCACTCAACCGTAACTACGCAACAGTTAGGGACGCCCGATCCTAAGGACTTTACAGAGGGACACGATCTGTCCCTTGCTTGCAGCCAAATCCATCCCAACCATCAGGGGTCTGGTGAATACCTGGCTTGGGATTAGACTCCGCGCCTGTGGTCTGGTGTGGTCTGTTTCAGTACTGGTGCTGAGTTCAGTAAATGACAGAAAAATGGAGATGTTGCCTATTCCGACCAATCAGATTCTAGCTCTCACATTCCTATTAGATACTAGAGAATCAGCTAGAATCTTCTTGGTTGCTATGTGAAACATCTCCATTTTTCCTATTGAGCAGTTCAGTAAATCTAGCCTTCAGTATTTTTTTGTAAAGTCTGTGTCAGGAGGTTTCTTTCTTTTCATCTTGAGCTACTAATAACTTTGCATTTGAGTCATTTTTTTATAACCTCTCAAGCAATATATTATTGGTTCCCTTGTTATTGTTTGAGTCATTATATTGAATAGCTTAAAAATATCTTCTGCATCATCATTTTATAAAGTATTAATGAAATATTACAAAACACCGGAAATTCAGTCTTTGTTCCTTTCACTTATTCGATTGTTTTGTGGATTGAAACCTATTATTTTTAAAAGTAATTTTATTTGTATTCATTTAAGGCATAAGGAACTACAGAATTCCATCTGGCATACTCATATTAGTATCCTGTTGACACATGGCTCAAATGTGTCACAAGTATCAGTTCCACCTAGTTCTTCCATCCTTTCTATTCTTTACTGAATATTTTAGAACAGTGGGTGACCTTGTGAACAAAACCAATTTCAAGTCACTAAACAATGTATATATGGTTTTTCTGTTTGGACCCCACAATAGTTCAAAAACGTAAAAAAAACCCTGTAACCCTGACTTCTCTTCTGGAGTACTGTATCTCCCTCTACCTTCTCAACCTGGTTAGGAGGTACATTGTATATAAGATTGAAAGCAAAAAAATTATGTCCTTTGATACTCTTCAAAATCACCCTGGTCTTCCTTCTCTTTTATTCAACAAAAGATATACGGGAGGGTGGTGAGCTATCAGCAATATCAAGGATTGCTACACATAGACCCAATACCTCAGATTTCTTGGTTATGTGGACCAAGTATTCAGAACTATTCAGCTGCAGTTAATTAGCTCTTGGTGCAGCAGGCACATTCAATATAATATATAAATATATATAATATATATAATATATTTAAAAGATAAACAAATTATATTGCACGTGTTTCTACACAATTAATTACACAAGTTTTAAAACCAATGAGTGTGGAGACTGTAAAGCAAAAAGAAAAAATGTACTGAGTATGTGAATAAAAGTATATATTATACCGCAGAGGATATTCTTTATGGTGAGCCACTATGTACTATGGAGTGCTATGGAACCACTATAATGTTTATTGGCTCTTTGAGTAAATGACAGAAATGGCAAAAATGTGCATATTTTTCAGCAGACAATGATCTGTGAACTCCGACTAGACCCAAACTCAACGCCATAAAATGTCTTCCCTTCCCT
>WWET01005905.1:14973-26742 GCA_011038615.1 Limnodynastes dumerilii
TCATTATATTCTCTTATTCCTTGGATGACTGATTTATCTCATTTTCATGTTAATAACAGCTCTGTTTCGCTTAGCAGTAGTGAATGGAGTAAATCATAATAGCTTTAGCAATCAATCTTTGCTTATATCCTGTGAGGTCACAATATTAGTTCATCTTAATGAGTCGTTCACACTTCAGTTACATTTACTGATCAATATTGTGAGAGCCCAAAATCATTTTAGATTATAACTTTTACTGGTGGACCCTTCACAATATCGACTTGACAAGAACTAGAACCAGACTACTTTTTATGGTTGGACTGTCAAGCTACTGTTGCTTAATAAATGTATTGGCAAACATTTAGTACAATCACCCAATGTTTTAGTTTTTACACAATTGTGATCAAATATAAACTTCACATTTATTCCTTTTCTGATTAATGCTTAATGCCGAAGACAGGATTTGTTTTGTCATTCTTTCTCACCCAGCCTCCATGCTATTACACTATTGGCACAGATATTGGTATTACCAGACAGCCCAAAGGCCAAATGACAATTACTGACTCAGCAATGAGTGATGGAAGCAAAAGGTTTATATAACCAGGTACAGGTAATAATAACAAGATACCTGACCAGGGCCGGCACTAGCCAATTTGATGCCATAGGCAAGATTTGGTTGGTGCCCCCTAGCAGAAAATTGACTCTGTTGTTAGAGGGTCACAGTGGAGGTACAATGGTGCCAATGGGCAATGTGCAATCAGCTGACTGAAGATCCGCACTTTACAAGGGGGAAGAGCTGCTACACATGTGTTGCGTTTCCTTTTCTGCTCTGTGGTGCCCCCCCTGACAAGATTCCGCTATAGGCGACTTGCCTATACCGCCTATAGCTAGGGCCAGCCCTGTACCTGACCAAGGGACTAGCCAAACAGAAGCTCTACTACAGTCCAGATTTGGAGAACTGACAGGCTGTATGGTTAAAGAGAGGTACTGCAGAGGCCAACTGTGACAGATCAATTATAGGGTACCACAAAAAATGGAATGCTGTAAGTTCTATGTTACTGGATATATAAATACACTTGCAATACAGTCAGCTGGCCAGAAGTCTGGACTGGTACGCAGCATGCTGGCACACCCATACTGTGCATTGTAATGCCAAGTCAGTTCAACCCGGTCCCCTGGTAGAAGATGTTGGAAGTGTTATTGCCGTTAAGCCTGGGTAGGGCAGAATACGTTATACTTAGGTAGTACGCATACATGTGCATGCACAGAACACGAAAATGAAAAAATCCTTTCAGAATGCATGGAAATACGCAAAAAATATATGTCTGTATCCGGTCTAATATCCATAATATTTTTATATCATATAAAGTAATTTTTTTTAATAATGATAATAATAAAAACAATAATAATAATGATATACAGTCTATATTGTATACAGCAGTCAAATTTTTCTTGCAAAATACTCCTCTACAGCTGATCCACTCTACTGTAAATTGCTTGCCCTTACTAAATGCTTTGATTCCTGATAACAGGACTTCTCCTGGGCTGCTCCAACTCTCTTAAGATTATCCTCTACTCTCCAAACTCTCAAGCGCTCCCTTAAAACTCACCTCTTCATACAAGCTTACCAAATCCCTCAAACTACTACCTAACATTTCTCTACCCTATTTACAACTACTTTACTATTGAATTTCCCTTTCTATTACATCATTAACACAAACATACATACTTTCTTTTTCCATACTAAAATTATCTTTATTTCCACTACTAACATTGTTGTGTGACTGGATCATACAGAGCACTGAGCACTTCTTCCATACAACCTAGCTGGTCCATTGTGTGATATATAGCACTTTGCACTTACAGTATGTATCAAAACCAGTGTCCTATGGAGTGTAAGCTTGTGAGCAGGTCCCTCTTACACTGCCAGTCTGTTACTATCCAGTCATGTTTTATAGTTATTGTTAAAATGGTAAAGAGCTACATTATACGATGGTGCTATATAAAAACCTGCTAGTAAGTAAATATAATAATCAGTTATAATAAAGGCAAGCACTGACAAACTTGGTTTAGGTTTAGGCTGATCAGAAGCACCGTCCATATTATTTTTAAATGATGACAACTATCCGCACAGTTCTGTCATCAGGGATAAGCCTTCTATACAGACAATCTATTTCTGGGAATCTGGGACCAGCAAGGATTTCATGTTTTCGGCCTACATAGTAATGTGCATTTCTATAACTGGAACTGACTGCTAGTTGGGAAAGAACATGAATCACGGTACTGTGGGCATTTGACTGTCATACAAAAATGATTCAAATTAAAAGGATATTCTTTCAATTATTTATTTTTAAATCTAGCTTAATTTGTTGTGTTCTTCAGATTACAGTCACATTTCTAAGCCTTCAAACTGTAATATTGTAGATACTATGTGTAGTGGTGAGTAGGCACCAGAAAGATGGAGACACCAAAGCCTTTTGCTGTATATTAATCAACAATAAACTAAGAATGTGCTTTAGCCGCAGTTCACGTTGGTATATAAAAATAGATATGTCCTGGTCTTTGGTGTGGAATTCCCTTGGTTTAAACTGACTCAAATGATCGGAGTATAAACTACCAGTCTCTTCTTAGCTACTACAATTAACCTACTTCAGGCAGGCGATAGTATTGCCAAATCCGTCCCCAGAGAGGAGCTTCTACAGTAATGGTTCACTCCTTCCCCCTTCTATAGCGTACAAAAAAGCTGCACTGACAGAGAGAATGCTGCACCAAAAGGCCTGGTGAATAGTCCTAGATATCAGTGGGTTATATTCTGTTATATTCTTTTAAAAACACAGATTGTTTTTAAATAAATAAATAAAAAGTTAAGACCCTTAAGCCCTTGTTCCCAGAACAGACAGTGTCCGTAGGTACTTTTTTGCCCACAGGACTTAGTGCTCCAATTAGTGCAAGTTCCAAATCACCAGCACATGAGTAATGTGACACTGGAGGCATCAGGAATAAGCATCAATATGGTACAACAGCCAGTGACATGCAGAAAGGCCAAAGTGAGGTCTGGATAAAGTCCAGTCAGATTAGCATAAATCTGACACAGCCCAGAAACTGTAAGGCAGGAACAGATGAGCAAATGGTAGGTTCCAACGGGTCAGACGGGGGTTAGAGCAGACTCTGGAAGGCAACGCTAAGAACAGATGCATGTGATGGTCAAACAGGTTCCTGTAAGTAGGCTAAGGCTTCCTCAGGAGAACAACAGAATCAGGTACACAGAGCAAGATGGCAGATCAGGAGTTGACTACAAGCAACACATGTGGGTCTAAGAGACAGCCACCAATCAGAGCCAGATTCCTGGACATGTTGAAAACAACTGTGAGCACAGCTGCACAAGGAACCCTAACCAGAGCTTAGAAACCAGTAGAGCGGCGATTCTTCTTTTGTAAACTAGAATGATTGCTCTAGAAGTGTAGGTGTTTCTGGAGGGGGTTTTCTTTGGATATAACATGTATATATTTATGTATTTATTAACAGGTTTTTAAATCATTCATTTGACTTAGTATTAAGGAAAATTAGTGGGTAAAGAAAATGGTAGCGTATGGAAGAGGGTGGGACTGGTATGTATTTGTGTAGCCAATTCAAAAGATTAATTAATTATAATTATAATATTTATTGTATTATTTATTATATAAATTCTGAAAAAGTATAATTTATAAGTATTATATGAACATATTTTGTGCATCGTAGGTAGAGATGAGCTGTTCGGATTGTTGTTAATCTGACAGATCCAAATTTTGGGGTCACGAGTCAAACCAAGCCAAAACACAACAAAAATTTTTCAGTAAAAATGTAGATCTTCCGAGCATTGCACTTCCTGCTTCCTGTCTCTGACAGGAAGTACCACATGACTGCGATCAGCCATTTAAGAAGTGCAGAACATAGAGGCGGACAAAAACTGAACACAATGCTTGGGATGGGTAATATTAGGGTTGCAACTATAGTGGGTGCTAGGGGTGCAGTTGATTTGGGAAAACCATCCCCCCGGCACTCACCTTTAATCCAATCCACCCTAATAGCAGCTCCCCTGCAGCCCCGCTGAGGAAACAGTCCTCACATGCCATTGCTGGAGCTACACACAAGGTAAGAAAGATCTCAGCTAGACTATCAGGGACCCAGTGGCCCACCCATGGGGGGTTTCTGGTAGTCCAGAACACCCCCCTAAAATGATTACTTAATAAAAAAGAAAGAAAAAAACATTAACTCGAAAAGAGTCTTAAGGACCGCATAAGTAAAAGATATGTAGATTACGTAAAAAATATACTACGCATGCGCAGTAGTAAAAAACGTGAAACTACAGATGTATATGCTATTCGTCCGGTAGTCCGAATACGGTCCTTTATCTCAATATTTGTAGAGACTTAGCGCAGGCCCTGTCTACAAATGATATTTGGACTCCAGAGCACTACAGAATTATCTGCTCAGACTTTACATCTAAAAAAAACCCAAGGAGGGCAAAAGTTCCTTTAATGGATTATGAAAGTCTTTCTGAGCATCCTTTCACACCAAGACATTATCATAAATAATTTTATGTCCTCATAACAATATTTGATAATAATGCATTTTCCCCTTAGAACATAAACTACAAGTCAACTGTTACACGCTGTGAGGGTAACTCTGACAGCATTTAACTATGTTCTATTACATGATAGTTTTTAGGACCTAGCATCCCTGACTCCACCGTTGGTGGAGGTGAGTTTATTGGCAGGCTCTGATTGGCGACAGGGACTTTAAATAGCTTCTCCTGTGTGTCTCTCACCTCCAGTGATAGCGTCTGGTTTTCTGCGTCTAGCCTGCTGTTTGGAATCGTGTGCTATTCTCCATTGTTACACTTTCCTCTCTCCCGGTCCTCGTGGTGTCCTGTTGGTCCATCTGTGTGTTTGCACACACGCTGACGACGTCTCATTTCAATGAGAACCGCCAGCCTCGCTCTCTGTCTCTCGGTGTTTGAGTCACATTCCTTCGACTCCAGCCCCATTCTGAGTTTACCATCTGTTAGAATTTGTGTGCTGTGCATCGAGTGAACTCCAGTAGCTCTTTGTATCTCCAGCTACATCCTGAATTTTCCACCTGTCAATAGGTGCATATTGTATGCTTTTACCTCCTACCTATTTTGGGAGACTGGCAAAGCTCAGGGCATAACATTAGGATTGGACAGTCCTACCTGTGTGGCTATACTGCCTCTCTCTCAGTATCAATCACTTACCTCTGGTCTCTGCCCTCTCAGTACACTCGTTATATGTTTGGTCTCACTCAGAGCATACCAATAGGGAGGTCTATTCCATCCTGTTCATCAGTAGTGCCTCTCTCTGTTCCTACTACTTACCTCTGGCTCCTACTATCTTGTTTTATACGCCTGGGTTCCTGTTCATGTTAGCGGCCTGCCAGGTATCTCCAGAGACCATCACTGGGGGCCGCGACCTGCTGGAAGTCCTGCAGCCCAGACTATCCTCACCATCAGAGGCTTTAGTGAAAACCAGGCCCCAGTTAAACTCTGTGCAACAAACTTGAGCTAGATGGGCCTGATCCAGACTGAAGGTCGTTTTACATACACATGCATGCCTTAGTTACGCACTACTAGGGATAATGCACTCTCCTGGCACTCCACTCTCACATATTTAACTAAGCTGACTTATGTGTTCAGAACCCAACCTTAACTTTTCCTTTCATATCTCTGCACGTACATAATGCCTTGTCACGTACATGTAATGTGCAATCACATTTACGGTGATATAACATCTGCCACGCGCAGTGCATACCCACAGCCAGATTTACGCCTGCCGCATGCATAAATTGCCCGACATTAAGTCTGGATCAGGCCTGATGTTTGGCCAGATAGTTTATACTCTGCTACATATTTGTGACTATTTTGTTGATGTTTATCCATCGTCAGATAGCTTTACATAATGTCCAAGAACATTTAGAGCGTCAAATGGATTAAGTCTGATCTGAAAGTACACTGCTTCTACTGTGCGTCTCAGCATATTCATACTATAACAATGGGCTATTCACATCTCACTGTTTTTGGGGATCTACACATAGAACTAAAGGCTTCATTGTATGACTGGACACATACAGATTGCTTGTTCTAACTGAGGAGGTATTTTGCAATATATTATCAGCTCACTGACTACTCTAGTCACACTCTCATTTTCACTAATATTGGCTTTATAGAGTTTGATGTGACCAAGCTCAGAAGAGCCATAACTTACAGTGGGGATAATCAATACAATTCTACAGTAAAGGACAGTGGAGCAGATCAAGACTCCCATAGTACAATTTGTGCACGTAATTTGATTCTGTACGTCCTGGAGTTCCATTCATGGGGCAGGTCAGACCTCTGTGCGTGCTTTATACTTCACATTTGAATTATAGTACAGTAAGGACTGGGTTTAGAATTTAAAACTTACATGTGGAAACATGTTTGTGTTCAGAACTCCATATGTGAGTGTGGGAGTGTCCTTTCCACTTATGTGTGGGAAATGCTAACAGGCGAACATAAGGTATCATACCATGCGTTCATACTGCAAAAGTAAGACTTGATCCGGCCCAGTGTGTAAATTTTAAGTGGAAAATGGTTTAGTAGAATGAGAGATATAAAGAAAACCTATATGATGTTTTTTGGACAATGGGCATGATCCAGAGCTACGAAATTGTCCGATTTCGAGCGAGCGTACGACCGTTTTTTGCGTATTTTCATACGAAAATTCGCACTGCGCATGCTCAGTATGACAACTTCCGGTCGGCTGGACGACATGAGCGGATAGCGGTCGTATTGTGAGCGAAGTGTTCGCTCGAGGGGCGTGCGTTCAGTACGACGGTCGCCTGGGCGCTCGTTTTACTACACGGAGGCGGGGATAGCCATTTAAATTGTACAGTATGGGCGTGCTAAGCCCGTACGCTTTGCGTATTATGTGCGAAAATTCGTACGGCCGACGGTAGTACCTAGTGTAGGGTATAGCCGCCGTAAGCAGGTACTTTTCAATGGGAGTGTCAGGGGCGTGTATGTTTATACGCACGGGCGAACGTACGCATTCGCCCGTCGGACGGCACCATCGTAGCTCTGGATCAGGCCCAATGACACAACGTAGTTTCAAATCTAAAAACATTTTAATCGAAATCTTTCCCTTATTAATAAAGATTTTAAACCTGATTGAGAATTTGACAGAAAAATTACATTACCTAATAAAAAAAAGTCATTCCACGCAGATGAAGCCTTTGCTTAAATTTACAGAATATAGATTGATCAAGTATCAAGTCACGTTTGTTTTTTTTAACATATTTCCCTGGCACATTACCGGGGTCTGCAGGCCTTGGATTTCAAAACATAATGGCACCTTTACTACGTAAGGGGCAATGCTTTAATTACATTTTCCACTCCTTGCACACACCTTTTTTTTAAATTATGAAACTTTCACATCAGCAAATAGGGATTACGGTTTCCCATTCTGAGATTTTAGTTACTCATATGGGGCCGTATTCAGAGATGCGTTTGTTCAAAAGTACCCAATTACACGCTCCCCTTTCACACCCGTACAATCGTAGCCTTATGCCTCCATAGAGTACCTCTAACTTTACGCGTGTACTTATGTGCGTATATGTATGCCGTACATGCCATTCTATGTAACCGCACAAGCAAAGACTCATTTAAATGCCTCCCCCACCCTCTTTCATGTAACTTTTCTGGTACGTATTTCAACCAAGCTTCTCCTTACATATGTCCCCAAGTGCGATTCACATGTCCGTGTCTAAAGCACTTACATGCGTATATTCTACGTGACTTACGTAAATAAAGTTATTATGCCTGCGCATTTAAAACGTACCTAAAAATACAGACGTGAAACGTGAAAACGGATCTGTGATACTTATGATCATGACATGAGGCCGGATCCAGAACTACGTCCGTCTTCCATAGACGCATATACGCAATCTATGTATCGAAACGATATGCAGATTACGTACAATAGCTACTACGCATGCGCAGTAGCTATTGTTCATTGAATTACGTCCGTCTATGGAAGACGGATGTAGTTCAGGATCTACCCCATGATTCTGATTCTTAATATTTATACACAAAACTTTTTATCTTCCAAATATGATCAACTGTATAATTGTCAAGTATGTGCATACTTCTACTATCTGTATGTTATAGCCAAGTTAGCTATGGAATGTAAGAGCAATATTGTTTTTTAAAATAATTTCTTTAATACATTTTAATACAAGTTTAATAGAAGTTCCCTTCTATTTTTTGACTCTTCCTCTTCATCTATACATACTGTTTCAAGACATACAAAGGACAAGACACAGGAATTGAAAAAGGAAAAAAAGAGAATTAAAGGACACAACAGAGGGAAATTACAAAAGCGGAAAAAAGAACGAAGAACAAATGGACAATACTGAACGCAGGCAGGAATCACACTAAGGAGATTCACAGCACCTGAAAAACTTCAACTTAAACTTGTAAGTATCCCGTAGAAACAGGATTACTACTATGATTACACACCAGAAAAGGCCTATATGATACAATGACTATGCATAAAATGTGATATCTGTCAATGCTACATAGACTTGAACCAACAATTCATTCTGAGTTGTGTAGAAATTATACCGGCAAATATGATCCCACTGTTTTGAAGCTTTTGATGTGTTTTCTAGCCTTTGATGTGTATTCGCAATTGGTAGGAATACTCTAATACCCCTTTCAAATCACCACCAAATACCCAGGATTTTTGCAAAAAACCCGGATCTCGGCAAAATCCCAGGTATTTGGTGGTGATGTGAAAGGGTCACTTGACCCGGGAAAAAAGAAGGGTTATTCCCGGGTCCTACCCGGGAAGGGTGGCAATGTGTGAATGTTGTTTTCAACCCGGGTCTTTCATTTTGCCTCAAGATTGGCTCAGATTTGTCTACTGTTGCTATGGCAACAGTAAACAAATCTGTTTTTAGCGTCGGATACTTAAAAAAAACATTTTGCAAGTGTAGGGCATGCTGATGCTTGTAGTGCTACAATCATCAGCAAGGGTGGCAGGGCATGCTAGCGCTTGGAGAACCATAAGTGCCAGCATGACCTGTCATCCGTTACAACAAAACACAAATTAATACCCCTCCTAGCTACTAAATAAAATATAGGGCTGGTGTATAAAGTGTATTTGTCCATAGACAAGGACTTAAATTATTGCTTTAAATAAAAGTATTTTCAGGCTTATTGTAAACACGTTTTTGCTTAGAAATTGAACACTTGAGTCAGTGTTCAAGGCATCTGGTCTGCAGGAGGAGGCAAGAATTATTAGGCCTCATATTGAGACAGAAACAAATTTGCACCTCGGTAAAACCATGTTGCACTGTAGGGAAGAGCAAATGTTGAAAAATGTTGAACTGATGGAGAGATTTAGTGTTGAGAGAAACAGATTTAGGGCCAGATTTACTAAGCTGCAGGAAAGGAAAAGTGGAGATGTTGTTCTCTCAAGATGACAATCACCTAGGATCAGTAATTTTCAGGAAGCTCATAATAACTCTGGACCAGATCCAAATATCACTGCTCCATTTTCCATGGGGCCTGTGTATAAGTATTAAAGTATCGGAAGTCCCATGTGTGCGAGGACCGTGCACACAGCAATCCACTATTGAACCTCCATAGCGGTCAGAGAATTGACGACAGTGGAGGGCCAATAGCAGATTGAATAATCTTAAATCCCATGCGACTTCCGATGGCAAGATCCTACCTTAATATTTACACACCGGCCCTACAGAAAATGGGGCAGGTGCATAAATTAGAATCATAGCGAAACTCTTACTGTATGATTTACATACCTCCCACCTCCCATCATATGGGTGTGGTTCACTGCTGAGAAAAGCCCTTTTTTGACAAGGTCATTTTTTACACCGCGTTTCCATACAGGGATCACAACCGACTGTTCTTTCCCTTCAGGAGTGCAGTATGCGATGATCCACAAAAAGAATCCCCAGCGGTGACTGGTGAGTATTTTCTCAAACCCAACCCTTATCTTAATCCTTACCCAAACCCTCCCCTTCCATTACCCTAACCCTAACCCTCCCTTCCCCACACCCTGACCCTAAGACTCCCCTTCTATGCTCCATCCCCTCCTAGCAGCCTAACCCAAGTTATCCTCATTTACACAGCATCCCCTCCCCACAGCCTAACCCTAAGACATCCCTTTTATGCTCCATTCCTTCCATGCAGCCTAACCCTAAGACAGACTTCACTAACCTGTCCGATCGGGTCCTACATCAGGTACCATCAGGTGCTGTGCCGAGTCTTGCTTGTCAGAAAGCTAATGAATGGGTACGTTTCCTTAAAATAGATTTGAAATACTTACCCATTCCTTATAAAAAAAATTCTAATTACTCAGATTTTCGCAATAGATACAGCCAACAATAAGCTGTCACAAATGTGAGTTTCATAGCGGCGAGCGTGACTGCGCTATATGTACACTCTGTACCCATGGCACCCCGTCCCACCCTACAATCAGAAAGGCTGGATCCTCCACATGAACTCACCATTTGTGTTCATTTTCTGCTCACATGGAATGGAAAACGATTGCAAATGGACAGTGTGGATCCTGTTCTATGAGTGGGTAGCATCCACAGTGATCAATTATCTTTCATTTCATTATTGTTCACTAGTAAACACCAATATTAAAATATCATTAAAATAACATAGGTCTCATTTAAATTGGCACTTGTGCCTTAGAGAGAACATTTATGCACTAGTCACTCCCTCCATAGTAATAGAAGTGTCTCCTTAGCAATATTTAACTTAATAGTGGCCCTATTTAAAAAAATAGACACTAGTTTCTATGTACCAGAAGTACTGTGCATGCCCAAAAGATAGTATGCGCCTTCATTTGTATTCAGATGTTTCCACATTTGTCATTTGTGTCTTATGTTTGGATGAGGTTAAGTATAGACCAAATACTTGCACGACACCCACATGTATTACTGTGGGTGTTTGCTTAAGGACTGGTGCAGTGCTTATACATAAATCAATATTATACTATAAAAATGTAAACTACTGTATACTTAAACAGTAGTTTCCTTATTCCTTATACTTCATGATCTTAATATATGATTTTGCAGGTATTTCTTATAAGCTACAATGCAAATGATTTCTAAACTTTGTAGAAGTAAAGATAATCATAAAGTCATAAAGGGAACATCATATTAGTTGAATCCAAACTGGCCACAAATAAAGTTTTATTCCTGGTACACAAAGTACAGTCCATGCTTGGAAATATGTTCTATCTGTTAATAAAGTGATGTTATGTGCTATACTATAAATCATATAATACTTGCCTTTTAAGGACACTGTAAATGTTAAATTGAAAACCGCTCAGGTCTACTGAATTCATTAAGGTTCTATGCCCAGGAGGAGAACAATTATCAATTTTCCACTCTACATTTTAGTGCTTTAAACAAAGTTATTTCATCTTATAGAGCGCTGTTGACATTTGTTTGTACTATTTACTCAGCATTTTACAATATAATCATGTTGTAGCTAAGTAAAGTACTGAACATGATTCTCTTAACTTGAATGACCTTTCTACCTAAGTTAATCTGAACATTTAATAAATATATGTCTAATTGAAACCATGTGGCAGCAAATTGAAACCGTGGGCTCTGGACGTTGAATATTCCTTCTCATGTAAGCGCTTCCCCCTTGAGACAGCCGCTACGTCCCGTGATTATGTGAGAGGCAAAGTGTGTGTATCTTTTTTTTATTAA
>WWET01005905.1:35641-46514 GCA_011038615.1 Limnodynastes dumerilii
ACACATATATATATGATGCAAGTTTTCGCTTACTAGTTGAGAGTAAGTAATAACAGCTTGCTTGATACTGGTGTTACATTTTCTCTTATTTATGAAATGTCAGTTTTCAGAGAACAACTTTATTTTACTACAATGTATTCATTAGCTAGTAAAAAAAAATCTAAAAATGCATTGCAATAGCAGCACCAACTGGAAATCTGCATGAACTACAAGAAGAAAACTGTAATACTTGTGTCTTTATGAAAGGAAAATATCCTGTACTACTGTTAAAAGCATCATGGACCTGATTCAGAGTTGAATTCGCTAGCAGAATTTGCTACCTATTCAAAGTTGCGTCTTTTCAGCAGAAACATACAACATCACGCAATTCTGAGTAGGACGTGGGGAAAAGGGGGACATGTCACCCTTGCAGTTTGGGTGCGTATGGTTGTACAAGCCACAGCCTCTGCCATTTTCCTCTTTAAAAGTGTTTTTTTATATTTCCAGCCTTTAAAAACCCATTTGAATGCTTTTTTATTCAGGTACATTAATGCCGAAGCATAGTAGCGGTATTCTGCTGCTATGCTGAAATTTAAAAATAAATGTAAAATTTTTGTTTTAAAAAAAAAAAAATTAAAGATTATTTTATTATTTTATGCAGAGATTTTATTTAAAACTTAAAAATGAAAATACATGGGTAATTTTCCAATTGAAAATGACCAGCGCCTATTACTTCCCCTGAGATGGTGTAAGCGTTTCACGGATGCAAAGGCACCATACCCTGCTTCTGCGCCCATTTAAATAAGAAAAATACCCCTATTCTCATTTAAATATTAGAACTCCCTGTTCCTCTAGTGCGAAGCAGACGGATGCGGACATCTTTCTGTGCGCGCTCCCGTTATCGGCATGTGCAGTGTGATTTCATGCAACGCTTCCACCTGAATAACATACAGAAGTATAAAAGTGTGATTCAGGCACCACCATGATAATTACTATCAGGTTTTGTGTGCACACTTTCCCAAGGCATGAAATTGTATACTTGCAGAATACTACTACAATTGCTCAGAAACACATCAAATCTTTACTTGGTTTTAAGAACATAATCCCACAATTTGGTTAATTGCAAGACAACATGCTTTATACACCGTAAAATGTTTTCTTATTGTAACTTTAATTTTTTTAAAAGTTGTCATTTGTTTTTTTTCCTAAATAACATTTACAAAAGATTGTTTTATTTAATTGCAGTATTAAATTTGTTTGAAAAAGACCTTAACCTTTGCCAAATTGTTACACCCATCCCTACTTGTAAGGGGAAAGTTGCTGCCATTTCAGCAATCTCTATTTTGCAAATGATACACACCCAACAGCAGAATGTCTAGCAGCTGCACTCTCTGATGCAGGATATCCGATGGAGGCGAACAGAAACCTGGCCACTGATCCGCAGTCATGTACAAAGAAACGCCCCCATTCTTATAAAAGTATAGTGGGGAACACCTTTACACTAGCTCTGAGCACACCGAATAGTACAAAGGTCAATAAGGGCCATTGCAAGTGCTTTTTTGAGCTCTCTACCATACTGCACATGCTCAGTGTATAAAAGCTGTACTTACACCTATGAAGAGGCTCTCTTGCACTTTGAATCAGGAACAAGTTGTACAGAATTAGTCATTGAAATTTCAGTCAGTAATTAGCAAATGAGCAAATACATAATAGCTATTCTGGCATTTAAGAAAATATAAATTTTTAAACTAAAAAGAAGTTTAATTATTATTTAATTCACAAATTTTATTAAAATAATTTTCTATATGTAGAACGGTCTTTTTTTTGTTTTTTTTTTTAACAAAAATGGTAATTTTCCCATTGAAAATGACCTGAGCCTATTATTTACACAATCACCTGAGGTGGTGTAAGCTTTTCACGGATGTGCAGGCACCTTTCACCGCTACTGTGCCTTTTTAATGAGATAAAACCCTTTTTATCATTTAATTATCATGGAACTCCCTGTTCCACTAGCGCAGAGCAGATGAATGCGGACATAGTCTGATGGACAGCAGTGCGCCCATTCTTTTGTGCACGCACCTGTTCTATCAGACCTTCTAACATGACCCATTCCATTAGGTACAATATAATCCGCTCCTGAGCTTCCAACTGTCACTCACCTGGTTTAAATGAATGAACTGATATTTAAAAAACTATTTGCCTCTTCAGCAAGGTGGTTACCATAGTAACTGACAGTTAGAAGTTCAGGAGCAGAGTATTTTGTACCTAATGGAATGGGTCATGTTGGAGGGTATGGAGTATGCGCAGTGCTCAGAACACTGCTGTGGCTCAGCTCCCTTGTATAGAGTATTAGTGAGGATGATTATGGAGATCAGCAAGTATCCAAGACCAGACCAGTGTCCTTGGCAATTCTAAATGCTGGGTCAAAGTTTAGAGAGTATAGTGCTTTGATTATGGTGCTGATGGCAGGGCCGCCTTCAGAATTGGTGGGGCCTGGGACACACCCGTGGACCTGCGCTACCATTTGGCCAGAAATTGGCCCTTGTAATGATGGTGGGCCCCCATCAGCTGTGGCAAAGGACCGCAGTCCCAGCTGTCCCCCCTGATGATGGCCCTGGCTGATGGGCTCAGAAATACTTTGAGATCATTACAGAAAAGAACATAAGATGATGACCCAAGAATGATCAGTAGTAGTGTAGCTGCTAAATCTAATTATATATATATACTTGAAGCCCAGCAGCCAGTAATTGTGTCACATTTATTACTTTCAGTCACAGCAACATAGCAGGTAAGATAGGATGCAGGAGCCAACTGAGCAAGTGGGAAGACACACTAGACAAGAGAAAGATGGACAAGTGAAAACAAATATATATATATATATATATATATATATACTTGAAGCCCAGCAGCCAGTAATTGTGTCACATTTATTACTTTCAGTCACAGCAACATAGCAGGTAAGATAGGATGCAGGAGCCAACTGAGCAAGTGGGAAGACACACTAGACAAGAGACAGATGGACAAGTGAAAACAATGGTCTGAGAGTTAATCAGTCATATGAGGAACCCAACCCAGTGATGTCACATCACCAGACTGAGTCACATGCAAACAAAAGCAGAAACCTCTTCCATTTCCCCATAGCCTGCATATAGAGAAAACTTCACATGTTCATTATTCTATATTAGGTATAGTTTCCCAGTACTGAGAAAATTGTGGGGTAATTGGTTTGAAAACAGAAATAAATAGTATCACAGCAACATAAGGTTATAACTGCTAGGTTGCAAGACACATGTAGCTTATTTATATATTTTCATTAGATTATTAAACATAATTTACTACTACATAAGTGTTTTAACCCGCTGACTTATTTTTCATAATCTTACGTTATATAACTATTTTAAGGTAGACAAATGTACTAAATCATGCCACGTGGCCTCGGTACAGAACTCCTTTTATAAAACACATGTTAATAGTTAACTTAGGAAATTAATTCATTTTAAGTGATTAAGTAATTAATTAGTTTCATTAATCAATGTCTCTACTATGATTCTTGTAATTATGTTGTTGATCTGCTGTAAATCTGTAGAAAAATGCTGAAAAAGCAGTAGATAAAAATAGAACAAAGCAGAACAAAAGATTTCTCAGCTCCCCAAAGTATTAATATTGTGGGTGGAAAAAGCAGAATGTGTATAATGTGATGTAAATTGGCTCAATGCTGTGTAATCAGGAAAAGCAAACCCTTCAACATGACCCATTCCATTAGGTACAAAATACTCTGCTTCTCAGTTTCCAACTGTTAGTTACTATGGTAACCTCCTTTGTTAAAGAGACAAATAGTTTTTTAACTATCAGTTAAGTCATTTCACCAGGTGAGTGTGACAGTTGGAAGCTCAGGTGCAGAGCATAGTGTATCTAATGGAATGGGTCATGTTTCAGGGTCTGGAAAAGGTAACCATTTGTGTTAGGGTATTTAGGGGTTTTTAGGTATGCAAATGGAGCATATATTTCCTTACACAGAGCCCATCTGTTTTAACAAGGTATGTGTCACAGATGCTAACATACCAATCGTTTACTAATTTCATGTAAACACGTGTATATACAGTATTAGGCATCAATTAAATTAGTGTGGTTAGCACAGGTTTTCAGATGAACGAGGGACTTGGATTTTTCAGGAGAAACCCTCAGAACGATAAGAGCTGGATAATCTCTAAAACAACAGAGACTAAACCTCAGATAGATGTAAAAACTCCCGGGTAGTCGGGGCTGCTCTGAAGCCGAGCGCAGATGATAACAGCAATGCCGTATCCACGTGCAAACACTCACACCAAGGCGTTTCAGCCGAAAAAACTTCGGCCTTTCTTAAGGTGCACCTTGAGATGATGAGGATGGACAACTAATGACACCAATTACGTATGGAGACGGCACAAATATAAAACCAAAACAGATGAAGAAAGCAGTAAACCTCCTGATCGCGTCTGTGGCTTCATTAGGATTCTTCCTATTATTCCTATTATAATTTTTTGCTTTTTTTTATAATCTTTGTGTGCAAAAAAAATAACTCAGGGGTAGATCCAGAACTACGTCCGTCTATGGAATTCAATGAACAATAGCTACTGCGCATGCGTAGTAGCTATTGTACGTAATCTTAGTATCGTTTCGATACATAGATTGCGTATATGCGGTGGATCCGGTCCTCAGAGAGCAAAACAAGGCGTTAGAAAAGATGAGGAAAAGGCCGATAATTTGTCATAAAAAACATAAATCAATAAGCATTTCAGTGTGTATTTTGCAAATGAAAACATAAATTCATAATCTGCATTTATTAACATAAAGGTTTTTATTTACCTGTTATGGTAAGCAAGGGGGGCAGGATCATATGGTACAGGGAGAGCGTCAGTATTTACTATAGGATACATGGATGATATATTTTGGGATTGCTGATTGGACCATTGCTCAGCTTACAACCAATAGCAATAACAACCAATCAGAGAGGCTCTTCGTTGTGTGGTCAGTCAATAGACAAGGGTGTCCTCATATAGTGACAGTGGGTCTGATCCAGACCTACGCTCGTGTGCATTTTTATAGTGATCGTAAGCGTAAAAACGTATGCGCGGGGCATATGTTCTGCTCATGTTACGCTCTGTATGGGCCTTGATCGTAACAGCTTTGTATTTACTCTCGAGGGGGCATGCCTGCCATACGAAATCTGTAAATACGCACCGAGGACGGGGTGAGGTATTTAAATCGTACAGTATGGACGTGCTAAGCGTCGTAACTAAGCATGCGGTTACGCTCAGGAAAGTTAGGGTAGGGTTTGCTGAGCGTAAGAAAGTAAAACTTAGTACGAGCAAGGGGAGTGCCTATTGCCATGCATCAGAGGCACGCTCTGCATTAATACGCTACGCACATGAGCGTAGGTCTGGATCAGGCCCAGTGAGTACAGTGATACAATAGTACAGGGATCTCCTCATATAGTGAGTATAGTGATACAATAGTACAGGGATCTCCTCATATAGTGAGTATAGTGATACAATAGTACAGGGATCTCCTCATATAGTGAGTATAGTGATACAATAGTACAGGGATCTCCTCATATAGTGAGTATAGTGATACAATAGTACAGGGATCTCCTCATATAGTGAGTATAGTGATACAATAGTACAGGGATCTCCTCATATAGTGAGTATAGTGATACAATAGTACAGGGATCTCCTCATATAGTGAGTATAGTGATACAATAGTACAGGGATCTCCTCATATAGTGAGTATAGTGATACAATAGTACAGGGATCTCCTCATATAGTGAGTATAGTGATACAATAGTACAGGGATCTCCTCATATAGTGAGTATAGTAATATAATAGTACAGGGATCTCCTCATATAGTGAGTATAGTGATACAATAGTACAGGGATCTCCTCATATAGTAAATATAGTGATGTGATAGTACAGGGATCTCCTCATATAGTGAGTATAGTGATACAATAGTACAGGGATCTCCTCATATAGTGAGTATAGTGATACAATAGTACAGGGATCTCCTCATATAGTGAGTATAGTGATACAATAGTACAGGGATCTCCTCATATAGTGAGTATAGTGATACAATAGTACAGGGATCTCCTCATATAGTGAGTATAGTGATACAATAGTACAGGGATCTCCTCATATAGTGAGTATAGTGATACAATAGTACAGGGATCTCCTCATATAGTGAGTATAGTGATACAATAGTACAGGGATCTCCTCATATAGTGAGTATAGTGATACAATAGTACAGGGATCTCCTCATATAGTGAGTATAGTGATACAATAGTACAGGGATCTCCTCATATAGTGAGTATAGTGATACAATAGTACAGGGATCTCCTCATATAGTGAGTATAGTGATACAATAGTACAGGGATCTCCTCATATAGTGAGTATAGTGATACAATAGTACAGGGATCTCCTCATATAGTGAGTATAGTGATACAATAGTACAGGGATCTCCTCATATAGTGAGTATAGTGATACAATAGTACAGGGATCTCCTCATATAGTGAGTATAGTGATACAATAGTACAGGGATCTCCTCATATAGTGAGTATAGTGATACAATAGTACAGGGATCTCCTCATATAGTGAGTATAGTGATACAATAGTACAGGGATCTCCTCATATAGTGAGTATAGTGATACAATAGTACAGGGATCTCCTCATATAGTGAGTATAGTGATACAATAGTACAGGGATCTCCTCATATAGTGAGTATAGTGATACAATAGTACAGGGATCTCCTCATATAGTGAGTATAGTGATACAATAGTACAGGGATCTCCTCATATAGTGAGTATAGTGATACAATAGTACAGGGATCTCCTCATATAGTGAGTATAGTGATACAATAGTACAGGGATCTCCTCATATAGTGAGTATAGTGATACAATAGTACAGGGATCTCCTCATATAGTGAGTATAGTGATACAATAGTACAGGGATCTCCTCATATAGTGAGTATAGTGATACAATAGTACAGGGATCTCCTCATATAGTGAGTATAGTGATACAATAGTACAGGGATCTCCTCATATAGTGAGTATAGTGATACAATAGTACAGGGATCTCCTCATATAGTGAGTATAGTGATACAATAGTACAGGGATCTCCTCATATAGTGAGTATAGTGATACAATAGTACAGGGATCTCCTCATATAGTGAGTATAGTGATACAATAGTACAGGGATCTCCTCATATAGTGAGTATAGTGATACAATAGTACAGGGATCTCCTCATATAGTGAGTATAGTGATACAATAGTACAGGGATCTCCTCATATAGTGAGTATAGTGATACAATAGTACAGGGATCTCCTCATATAGTGAGTATAGTGATACAATAGTACAGGGATCTCCTCATATAGTGAGTATAGTGATACAATAGTACAGGGATCTCCTCATATAGTGAGTATAGTGATACAATAGTACAGGGATCTCCTCATATAGTGAGTATAGTGATACAATAGTACAGGGATCTCCTCATATAGTGAGTATAGTGATACAATAGTACAGGGATCTCCTCATATAGTGAGTATAGTGATACAATAGTACAGGGATCTCCTCATATAGTGAGTATAGTGATACAATAGTACAGGGATCTCCTCATATAGTGAGTATAGTGATACAATAGTACAGGGATCTCCTCATATAGTGAGTATAGTGATACAATAGTACAGGGATCTCCTCATATAGTGAGTATAGTGATACAATAGTACAGGGATCTCCTCATATAGTGAGTATAGTGATACAATAGTACAGGGATCTCCTCATATAGTGAGTATAGTGATACAATAGTACAGGGATCTCCTCATATAGTGAGTATAGTGATACAATAGTACAGGGATCTCCTCATATAGTGAGTATAGTGATACAATAGTACAGGGATCTCCTCATATAGTGAGTATAGTGATACAATAGTACAGGGATCTCCTCATATAGTGAGTATAGTGATACAATAGTACAGGGATCTCCTCATATAGTGAGTATAGTGATACAATAGTACAGGGATCTCCTCATATAGTGAGTATAGTGATACAATAGTACAGGGATCTCCTCATATAGTGAGTATAGTGATACAATAGTACAGGGATCTCCTCATATAGTGAGTATAGTGATACAATAGTACAGGGATCTCCTCATATAGTGAGTATAGTGATACAATAGTACAGGGATCTCCTCATATAGTGAGTATAGTGATACAATAGTACAGGGATCTCCTCATATAGTGAGTATAGTGATACAATAGTACAGGGATCTCCTCATATAGTGAGTATAGTGATACAATAGTACAGGGATCTCCTCATATAGTGAGTATAGTGATACAATAGTACAGGGATCTCCTCATATAGTGAGTATAGTGATACAATAGTACAGGGATCTCCTCATATAGTGAGTATAGTGATACAATAGTACAGGGATCTCCTCATATAGTGAGTATAGTGATACAATAGTACAGGGATCTCCTCATATAGTGAGTATAGTGATACAATAGTACAGGGATCTCCTCATATAGTGAGTATAGTGATACAATAGTACAGGGATCTCCTCATATAGTGAGTATAGTGATACAATAGTACAGGGATCTCCTCATATAGTGAGTATAGTGATACAATAGTACAGGGATCTCCTCATATAGTGAGTATAGTGATACAATAGTACAGGGATCTCCTCATATAGTGAGTATAGTGATACAATAGTACAGGGATCTCCTCATATAGTGAGTATAGTGATACAATAGTACAGGGATCTCCTCATATAGTGAGTATAGTGATACAATAGTACAGGGAAGGGGAGTACCTATTGCCATGCATCAGAGGCACGCTCGTATAGTATATATAGTGATATAATAGTACAGGGATCTCCTCATATAGTGAGTATAGTGATACAATAGTACAGGGATCTCCTCATATAGTGAGTATAGTGATATAATAGTACAAGGGCCTCCTCATATAGTGAAAGTGGGCCTAATCCAATAGCTCTGGTGCACTCACTGTCACTCCCCCTGTGTGAGCATTGTTACACACAATTATGCCGGCTGAAGGCTACCCTAACTTCAGCCGGTATAACTGTATGTAACCACGTTCACACAGGAGCGTAAGCTCCCTAACCCAGCCCTTCCCTCCTAATTACCCTCCCTCCCCCAACCTAGCTTCCGTAACTACAGCGTAGTCCCTTCGTCCGTAACTACGCTGTAGTTATGGACGCTAGATCCATGGCTCACGGATCCATAGATTACGCCGGGCAACATATACCGGTGCATGTGCAGAATGGCATTTCTGCCCCAACTAGTGCGGCGGCTGTAGGCAAGGCCGGCAACAGAAATCTTGGGGCCCGTCACACTCAATTTTTTTCGGGCCCTCCCCCCCCACACGAATCAGTTAAATCCCAAAAAATTAATACAGTAAGAACATTTGTACTGGAAAACATCTTTGTTAGCAGGAGGATTTCTTTTTATGCACCCGCTAACAAAGATATTGTCTGATATGAACAGTGCCGTTTCTAGACCTAGCGGAGGCCAGAGCAAAAAAAATTCTGCCCCCCCCCCTGCAAAAAAAAAAAGGAATGCATGCAGTCCCATTTTATATTGCTAGACTCCTCTTGTGCCCCCTTTTATGCGCCCAACCAGCTTTTGTGCCCCTTTTTATATGCCCAGCCTCCTTGTTAAGCCGAAGCGGCGGTGATTACTTTCACCCGCCGTGTCTCCAGCCGTTACTAGGGCAACGGACGATCTCCTGCACCTGTCGCCCTCTCTCTCCCTGTCGGCGTCCTGACACGCTGCGTAGCAACGTCGTTGCCGCATCGGGTTGGAGGCTTGCCTGCTCTCTGGCTTCTGATTGGCCCTGACGCGCCTTATCCTCCCTCTCTGCCTGTCCAACGGCACGGGTTATAGCCTTCTCTGTTGGGCTCTGTTGCTGTGGATCTCTGTTCCTGGTCGGTGTTCCCGTTCTCTTGGTCCTGTTCCCAGCTGTCTCCCTCTTAGTCTTTGTTGGCCTCTCTGTTAGTGTTCCCCTGTCTGTCTATGGTCCTGTCCTGCGCTTATATATTTATCCCTGCCTCGTTATCCCTACATTCTCCTTTTCCTCATCCTTGGCTACCTATCTTGTGTGTGTATCCCTTGTACCATCTCTGGTGTGATCTCTTCTCCTCACATCCTCACCCTAGTCGTAATACTCCTCTTGTGCTCTCTTTTATGTGCCCAGCCTCTTATGATGCCCACTTTTATGTTCCCCATTATATATTGCTAGCCTCCTCCTGTGCCCCCTTTTATCTCCTAGATAGATATAACAATATGTTCACTCACCTCTTTGGTTTGGTTCACTCTTCTATCTATAATAATGTTTCTGGCTACTCACTCCCAGATGCGATCATTAAATGCCTCCCTCCACCCAATTTTCTTATGTGCGTTCTTTAGTTTTCCCCGGCACGCCCCTTCCTTCTTAAGTTACTGCGAACTTTGCAGCAATAGGTTCGTAGTGGTGATTCACAGCAGTCCCGTTCCTAAGTCCATTGTAGATTGCGTATAATAAGTTACTACACATACGCATTATAACCTTTCCTATATATACACACACCTAGAAAGTAGCATTTTATTAACTGTGAATCAGGTCCCATGTAAGCATCATAAAACACAATCCTGTAACCACAATAAAAAAAGCAAATCATAGCCGCTACTATACAATACAGACAGCATCCTAGTCTCCACTATACAATACAGGCAGCATCCTAGTCTCCACTACACAATTCCCATTTCATCCTAAAAACTGCAACAAAATACAGACTATATATCTTAGGGACACATACCTTACAGACATTATCGTAGTGACCGCTATACCATACAGGTCACCATACAATAAAGA
>WWET01005905.1:58884-70955 GCA_011038615.1 Limnodynastes dumerilii
TTTTACATTTTTTTTATTATTATTATTATTTATTATTATAGGGAATTTATATTGTTATGTGATTGGTTTCATGCACAATATGGGAATAAAGGAACACTTGTTTATTTTCTCTTTTAACTAAAGTAATATTTGTTTTTCCAGACTTAGCACTATTGTCAGACATCCTCTTCTAATGCTAATTAATGCACATTGTGCGTCATAGATACTTTTGAGAAATTCCAAAAAACTATTCAAACAGATGAAAGCATTGATCTTAAAATAGGACGTAAGAAAAAGAGATAATGGACTTTATGTCTAATAAATGACTGTGAGGGCTTCGTTTGCCAATCTTTGTGCTAGCTTCAGCTGTACTTGGAAAATATACTCTTATATATTCATCTTGAAAGAGATATTGTTTAAGGATTTGTGTGGGTGATGGAACAAAAAAAAACAACAAATAGCAGCATAAGCTTAAAAATCCTTTTTTAAAGAGGTAGTGATGATACAAATATTCCTTTAATTTCTTCTAATCATAATCTAGGTATTTTGTCAGATGAACCAATATTACGCCGTTGTTTTCTGCTCCTTGCGTGCGACAGACAAGCATTTACATCAGTGAGGATCTGGTCCAGTACGCACAACATTGTTGTCTAAAAACTAGACACATGAGATCCAATCTATGCTGATCCAGTGTGCTAAAGATGCCTTATAAAAAGGGGTGAGCAATCACAAAGCACATGAAACAAGACCTCTAGATAGAATTCCGTTGTGGCACATAGTGTACGGCAAAGCAGCTTGCCGGGGAGACTGCCGATACTCACCTTAGCATATCCTGGGCCCTAAAGCTCCTGAATACATGACCATATATATGGAGAAAAAGCAGCTTTGTGATCTTGAGAAGGTGCATTTGCTTTGGCACATCCTTACTGTATTTTAACTACGTGCCTCCTCTACACCACATTTCCATACAGGGACCAGAAACGACTGTTCCTTCCCCACATGAGTGAAGTGTGCAATGATCCGGTGAAACAATTTGCAGCAATGGCTAGTGAGTATTTCCCCAATCCTAATGCTCACCCTAACCCTCCTCTTCCATTACCCTAACCGTAAGGCTCCCTCCACTCCCCTGCAGCCTAACCCTAAGATTCACTTCCCCGCAGCCTAACCCTAAGACTCACTTCCCCGCAGCCTATTTCTAAGACTCCCCTTCTATACTGCATTTCCACCAGTCTAATCCTAAAACTCTCCTTCTATGCTCCATCCCCTCCCTGCAGCCAAACTCTAAGTCTCCCCTTCTACACTGCATACCCTCCCCGCAGCCTAACCCTAAAATTCCCCTTCTATGCTCCATCCCTTCCCCACAGAAAAAAATTGATTTGGAATACTTTCCCATTCATTATAAAAAAAATTCTAATTACTCATATTTTATCAAGAGACAGTCGACAATTAGCTGTTGGCTGTCTCTATGTCGCAAATGTGAGTTCCACAGCGGTGAATGTAACCGGGCGTGACCATGTGCTTTTCGGTTATGCACATGTGCAGTGCAAACTCACACAGAGATATACGCTACATGAGCTGGTTTATGTTCACCTGTGGATCAGGCTCAGAGTAGCCTCTGTTTTGTTGAGCATTGCCTCATAATTTGAGTGACTGCAATACAAGAATCTGAGGTAACACCTGCTATCAAGGGCTCAGTTTGAAGAGAAAAAATGAGTGTTTTGAAGTCCTTAGGATAATGTTGCCGAAGTACATTTATCTTACATGGATAATCATCAAGATTACAACTGATTACATCTTGATCTTCAAATACATTTGAGTTCAGTTAAAAAGATATTAATAACATTATAAAGTAAAATATCCAACTTATTTCAATATATCCAGCTGTGTTATTGAGCAAGGCAAGGAAAGTAAACACACATCATAACTCCCCATATGCTTTTAATTTATTGCTTTTAGTTTTTACATAGCACTCTCTAACCTGCCTCATAACTGCAGTTCAACAGCTGGCAAGCCACAGGTTGTCTATATTTGTTCTATGGACTTCAAAAAGATGGAGCTGGCTCAGACAGGAGCTTACATGTGCTTTTCAGCTGATGTCATTAATTTTGATGCAAGATGGATGGGAGTTATTTGACAGATTTTTTTCCCCCGTTTCCATTCTGGCTTCATGAATAACTATGCATATATTCTAATTGTTTGGAACACGAAACAAATAAGGTTAAATAAGGACAAAATAAAGGTTTGAATCTTACCTAGAGTTGTCCAACTATAATACTTTTTTTATTTGTAAATTTCCATTGTGATATATTTACCATTTGCGATGATATCTAAGAAGTTTTCTAATATTACTAACTTACTTTTGATTATCAATAAACCAACTGGATGCAGTTGCTGGTCTGATTGTCTCTATATCGAGCATGATATAGCCGCCAGCTGAAAAGTGGCTGTATCATGCTTGCCAATAAGGAATTTGAAATTGCTATATTCCAATAGCAAAACAGTTGCAACGGCTGTAGCTGGGTGAAGGTTGGGGTTAGGGCTTAAGAAGGCAGGGTAAGGGCTTAAGGAAGGAAGATTAGAGTTGCGTTGCAGAACATAGAGGTTTAGGGTTAGGGCTCAAGGGAAGGTTAGGGTTAGGCTGTGGGAAACAAGGGTTAGTGGAGGGTTGCCTTTTTTGAAATAGAAATCTTCGTGGTTTCTGGAGCAGTACCATCATCGCAATTGAAAATTGAGACTTCAACAGCCATACAATAGTCTTTTGAAAACCCGGAAAACCACAACTGACTGAATGCTCAGCTAAGAAGTAGACTTACGCACACTGTAAGTCGCCTGTTCCATTCATACTGCACATGTACAGTACTGTGGTTACGTGGTGTTCGAAATTGCCTAGAACTTGTGCACAAATGGCGTGCCAGACCTCAGTGTCTATGTACATGGTAGACTAGACTTCCTATTTAAATCATTCCATAAGGGCTGGGTTTAGCCCTTACGTAAGATTGTCTTGTCTGCACGTTTACACTTAAGCATCCATAATTCTATACTTGAGTGGAGGGGGGTTCCCTTTCCACTCATGTACGGATCTTAAGATTAGGCAGATGTATGGAACCCCTCTGTACAATTCTGAGCATCAGCAGTAGAAAAGAACGCTGAGCTACACTACATCATCAGGACTATTTTCAGCTCTGGATCAGCCCTTTGTGTTTGTTTTGAGTTGTGTTGTTCTGTTTGTGCTGCATAGTTAGGCATCGTGCCTGTATTTACTAGTGAGAAGCTGGACAGGCTTGGATTTGTTTTGTACATTTGCTTTGTTGTGAAGCATTGTCTGGATTTAAAGAAAACAAAGAAAACAAAAAGGAAAACATTTTTGGTGTCTTGGAAGCACATATGAACATATTACCTATTTAAATACACTTTCAAATACAAACTACCCTTTAATGTACCCCTTAATTTCTCCTCCAAAACATCATAATATTATTCCAATTCTAATCCTTATCTATCAGCATTAAAATAACCAAAGAATGGCCACCAACAAACTAAATTCAATTCAATTTAATTAAATAAGAGGGCAAGTGGGATCTCTGAAGAAATGGGTCCAGTGTTCCTTTCATGACACTTAGATAACCTACCACTACACTGTTAGCTCCATTCCATTCCTTGCAATTCTAACAGTTTAAGTTGTTTTGTTTTTTGTTTTTAATTTGGTAATTTATTGATTTATTGCTGATCACAAGATGATCTATATAATATGATGGAACTGCCTGGGAGACAATTCTCATAGTTGTGAATCTTTAGCAAATACTGATAATTAGTGTCATAGGATTTCCGATGTTCAGAAATTCTGCTTCACTTTGTTTTATTCACAAAATTTTTTCTTTTTCAATTAACTCCTTGTTACGTGCAGTAGTTCAGTGCACAGCCTCTTTCTCTCCTGGCTGCTCGAGCAGATCCTGTATGTTGCTAAGCAGCCAGGTTGCTGTGTTAACAGCATAGCCATAGCTTGCACTGGAGGTGCTGGAGTAATTAACAGGTCCCACCTGGTGCCAGGATTCAGACCAACGAGAGCAGGGAGGCACTTCAGCTCTGATTGGCTGTTCTGTGTTTAATAACCAGCAAGGAAAACCCTTCCTTGCTGGTAGTAATGTTTGATCTAGCTATTTTGTCTGTTGGCCTCACGTTTAGTGCAGTTAGGATCCTTGTCCTTATGTATTTTCTTGTCTTGCTGCACAATTGCTTTGCATGATCTTGCCTCATGTGTTGTTCTTGCATTCTTCCTGTTATCTCTTCTCTCTACAGGGTTCTTGGCTTTTTCTCATCCTGCAGTTTTTTATATTTGTCCTGTATCTGTTTTTATTACATGGCCTCCAGCTTTCCTCTTACCTGTGTTTTTATCTCTGTACCTGTGATCCTTCCTTCTCCTGTTGTTATCTGTTTATGTGTATTCTTTCTCTGACATCTGTACTTATCTTTCTGCGTACTCACTCTACTGAACATGTCCTGTTCTCCGAGTACTTGTCCCCTGTTGTTGTCCCCTTGTGTACATCTGTACACCAGTACCAATCCTAGTTTATTCGAGTAACCTGTCGAGTAACCGAGTTTGAACATGACACTTGTTTTCCAGTCTTGTTGTGATCAGTTTTGGTTCCACAGGTTCTGGATCTGTCTTACCATGTACCCCTGTTCTGGTACTTGTGTTCTAGTCTAGAGCGTCTTCCCAGCCTCTTGTAGTGTCTCGTTTATTGTGTTGTACTATGTCCAGTTTTTGTCAGCCTCCTTTCTCGTTTGCTGTGCCACTGGCGTAATGAGCAGTCCTGTTATAATGACTGACTCCCAAACCCTCTTTGCTACTCCAGAAGTTACCACCAGGGAACGCAACCTGCTTGAAGCCTATCTCCACAATCAGGGGCTCTAGCAAAGACCAGTGCCCAGTTAGACTATGTGCCCTGGTGTGCGGCTGGCAAGTAGCACTCTGAGAAAAGTTCATCCAAATTTAACATTTGTATTTCCTACATCCAATTTCTTAAATATTTCTTGTTTAACCATAATTTTTGAAAGATGAGCCCATTTACAAGATATATTCCAATTATCAGTAATCACAAATGACAATAGTGGTTTTCAGCACATAACACATAACACAAGTGAATTCAAATGAGATGATTTTCACTTTCAAAGGCTTTTGAAATAACCATTACAAAAGTAGGTTTGATGTAATTGCAAAGTATTTACAAAGAGCATGTTCAAATAGCTATGAGACAGGATTTACTTTAGATCTTTGCTACTTATAACATTTAAATTATTATTTTCTTTATTCTTTATTTTCTGTCCTTTTCATCCCATAAAATTAATTAATTAATTAATTAATTTTAAAAAGCCACAATATTGGATAACACAAAAAACCTTGGAAAATTACTATGGACTGAAGCCAGACTTCCAGTCACTAGGGGGCGCTGTTTTTATACTGCGGGTGACGTCAGAAACAGTAGAGGACTGACGTCACCTGTAGTGTAAAAATAGTGTCCTCTAGTGACCTGATCATCCTAAGAAGATGCCGTGATGTAGGAAAGAAGATCTGCTGCGTGTCAACAGGAGAAGATTAACCAAGCTGCAAGAAAAGAATAGAAGACATCTGAAAAAGAACATTTGAAGGCTTCCCAAGATGCGGACATCAAATGGTGAGTGTAAAAATATTTTTTTATATTTTATACACATGATACATTGCACACACTTCACTTACATTAGGAGAGATGACCACCGAAGGTAAGTGCACTCATGTAGGGGACATTGTTAGTTAGGAAAACATATTTTTTACATGCATACTTTATTTTAGCAATGTAGGGGTGAATGTATGTCTTGCGGTTTTTTTTTGTTTGTTTTTTTTACACTGTACACTCAGCGCTGCATGATTACAACTGTAACCGTGTTGTGCTGATAGAATTACAAGGCTCACCTTTGCTGATCCTTGAAGTTCCATCAGTACAGCATGGCTACAGCTTGCAGCCATGCAGCACTTAGGTTTGTTTCAATGTCAGGCGATTTGCCGCGATTAGTTAAAGGGCTAATCGTGGTGGTTTTCTATTGAAAATCACCGTGATTAAGCCCTTTAAACATCGCTGAGCATCGCCTGTGTTTGAAACAAGACGAGTGTTAATGAATTTGAAAAATGTTTTTAAAAAATCGCGGCAAAATCGCTGCGATGGGCCGCGATGTAAAATCGCATCAAAAAATCGTCTTTTATGAATGAGGCCCTAAATCTCCATTGTGTTTTGGTTTTGTCAAAAAAAAAAAAAAAAAAAATGTTTTGGTTTTGTTACTACAGAAGCTGACATTTACTTCCAGGAAATCAAACATTTACAAGACATAATCACAGTTTGCAATCTTAGTACTGGAAGAGGAGTTGTTAGTGAGAGGAAAGGAGAGGGTCTTACTACCTACAGTTACCTGTAAGTTATTGAACTGTTTGTCTTGGTCGATAGTTGTTTGCATCAAAAATGAACAAATTCAGCACTCTAAGGGAAAAAACCATAATGACATTATTCTCTTTTGAGTAATGGCTGATGTTTAATACTATAAATTGTAATAACAAATGTATGATATTCAGGACTTCTGTACACAATCAGTGGGCACTCTACACCAATGATGGGTCTTCTAATCATCTTAATAGCTGTAAGTGACCTTTTATTTTGGTATTCATTTCACACAATCCACTTATTTCATGACAGAAGCACCTATGTGTCCACACCATACCACCAGCCATCTTACAGGGCATTACAAGTGTTGGTCAACAACTCTGGCTTCAACGTAGTATGAAGCCAGGAGACATATGTGACGCCTCCGAGGACAATGTGTAGCACTAGGGCTGCCTGTTCCCCGTTGCTCTTCTGCACTTGGCTAACTCCCCACCACCGCCAGAATTCCATACTTCAAGGGGGTAGCTATTGTACGTAATCTGCGTATCGTTTCGATAGGTAGATTGCGTATATGTGGTCTTTTACGCAGATTACGTACAATAGCTACTACGCATGCGCAGTAGCTATTGTTTAGTGAATTACGTCCGTCTGTGGAAGACGGACGTAGTTCTGGATCTACCCCAATATCTCCACTTTTCCAAACCCTCATCTTAGTAAATCTGGCCCTAAGGGTTAATGGCTCTTGGCACTAGAATGCGTGGCAGAATAGTGGCTGCAGCCTTGTCACTCCATTGGCTGATCACCCCTGTAGCCTTGTCACCCTATTGGCTGATCACCCCTGCCTATGTGCATGACTATGGGAACCTCTGTCTGTGTGTGACACTGATAGATACATGGACCCCTCACACTGTCACTTTATGTAAAATGTTTGAGGAAAATTGCTCCCTTATTAAGGTAACTGCCCTGTGGTGGAGGGGGGATTGTTGCCCCACAGCAACTACACCCCTAGCATCCACTATAGGTGCACCCCCTGATATCACTCATCCCAGGCATTCTGTTCAGTTTTTCCACTTAGCTCAATAAGTTGTAGTTGTTTAACAAAAAAAAAAAGTCTCCACAAGCCTGCCTGTATGTTCAGCCCTCTGTGATTGGCTGATCACAGTCATCTGATACTTCCTGTCACAGACAGGAAGCAGGAAATACAAGGCTCGAAAGATCCAATTTTTTGGTGAAAATTGTGTTTTGCCTCAATTACAGATCCAAATTTTGTGGGAAGAACCGAGGCATGGCTCAGTTCGACTCGGAATCCCAAAGTTCGAATTTTCACAGAATCCAAACCGCTCATCTCTACTTTTTATGTGAGATTTAAGGCAGGGTAGAGGGTATGGTAGGCCTATAGGATTGCACGCACAGATGTCTATTTCATATAAATGAACTTCCATGTCTGTGATCTATCTTATTCTGGTTCCAGCCCTAGGATAGGAAAACAAGTGTTTTTTTGTGTTTGCGTTTGTGTTACAACCATCCTTTGTTCCCAAGATAAGATCTCATATTACCCATTGACAATGCTGAAGGTTGATAATTATTAAAATAATAATATAGTTGACTATGATCATTTATATATTATTAGCATAAGTAGGAATTTTATTAGTGACTTATTTCTATGATGCTGTTGTCTGAGCAGGGCACATACTGAATATATAAAAAATTAAAGGTCTTGATGCCAGATCCAGACCCACGCTCAGGTTATGTTTCAATGTGTAGCGTATTTACACTTTCATAATTACTATGCACTCCACTAGGCACTCCCTTCGGTCGGTCATAATGGCTGAACGAACTTACGCGCCTAAGCACGCCAATACTGTACAATTTAAATGCCTCACCCCGCCTCCGAAGCGTAATTACGGGTGTCGTATGGCTGGCACGACCCTTTGCCCGTAGTTACGCTGATGAGCCATGGCTCGTAAGTATGATCAGAGTTTCTGGTTGTAACATCTCCCACGCGCTTGTGCAGAAGATGGAAAACAGTGTTTTTACGACTACGGCTAGCGTAAATGTGCTAGCGGTCGTAGGTCTGGATCTGGCCCTTGGTCCATAAATTTGCAGAACTATATTGTACATCATTTCTGAGTTAATTTGCTAACTGTCTATCTGCCATTTACAATGCATTACCATTGTGCTCTGGAAAATATGACAGCTGACCATGCACCTGAGCACCTGCTGGGTGGTCTGGAAACTGTGACAGTTATTTGCAGCCACATAGAGGAGGAATTTTTTGCAAATCCTATCTGTATGTAATCAAAATTCTTAAAACATGGACTAGCACATGCTCACTTGATAATTATGCTCTGCAAACAAAATGCTATCCGTGAAGTTGAGCAAATTGATAGCACTGTATCCGCTGAAATATCAGACCCATTATCCAAAACTATATACTATCATAGCTAACTGTTTGTTCCATGGACCATGTAGTAATCTAAACCAAAAAGCACCATGCATGGATGAACTTGGGAAATGTACCAAAAACCTTTTGGAGATTACCAAAAAATTATAGCAGGCTATACTCATTACAGGCCTAGACAATGGCCCTGATCCAGACCTACGTTTCCTTTACGTATCATCGCGTAGCGTATTTTCTATGCACTCCCCACGCTTGTACGTACTTTGGCCGTTTTACTCTTGACAAACCCCACCTTAACTTCTCACAGCGTATATGTACAGACGTACGTAAAGGCTACACGTACGTACCTGCCTAAGCACGCCCATACTGTACAATTTAAATGCCTCACCCCACCTCTGAAGCGTAATAATTACGGGTGTTGGATGGATGTCACGCCCCTTCGTATGTAGTTACACTGTTGATACTAGGCTGGTACGTACGTTCAGAGTTACATGGTGTAATATCTGCCGCGCGCATGCGCAGTACATACAAAACAGTTGTTTTACGTCAGCAGCTATCGTAAATATGCTAGCAAACTTAGTTCTGGATCTACCCCAATGGGAGGGTCATAACCTGCATATTGACGACCATCACATTGGCTTAGACAATCATTGGATATGCAAACTATTCCTTCTGTAGCGGCATATATGGTAATACAGATGATGGCCAATTCTTCATTCTTTATGTATTCTTATTATGATCTTGGGTATATGGCTCCAATTTCGTTTGAGAATATTCATACAAAAGCAATATGATGTCCAAAAAAGGAACATTGCATATATCAACACTACAATTATTTCCCAACTTCCAGGAGCATCCCAAACTTATCTTAGTGAAGATTATTAGATTCAGACGATGCAGTTGAGTCATCTCGCCATCCTTCATTTAGTTACTTTAAGCGGGATGCCATCATAGGACCTTACTAGGCACTATTGTTATGGTGATCAGAAATATGACCACCAGCAAAGGTTTGCTTACCAGAACAAGGTTTCAGATGATGCATATGCATCCCAAAACATGGTTTAGTGGTTTAAACTTGGGAGGCTGAAGGACAATGTATCTTATTACTATACATTATACTATACAACCAAGCGAATCTACAACCTTTCTTGCTTAAACAATGCCAATTAAGTATAATTATTGCTTTCGCCTTGACAATAAACAAGAGTCAAGGACAAACCCTTCAGAAGTTTGGCCTGTGCTTTCCAGAAACAGTGTTTACGCTGAATTATCCCGAGTGAAAATAATTTATTCAAATTAAAATTGACCGCACACACAGCAATGTGCCTTCGATGGAAGAACTTATAGAATTTATATTTAATGTAGTGTCTAAATAAAATCTTTACATATCTTTAATTCCTTTAATTCAGTGATTTATAATACAGTTATGTATTAATTATATTTAGAATTACATGTAAAAATTAATTTAGTGCATAAAAAAAAGTTATTGAATTCTGTTAATGAAGTAACTTAGGGCCTGATCCAGAGCTATGATGTTGTGCTGAGCGTGCTAACAGCGTAACATCGATGCACATCCCCTGACACTCCCCCCCCGATCCGGGCGTAATTACACTCTGTTACACCGGCTGAAGGCTACCCTAACTTCAGCCGGCGTAACAAGAGTGTAATTAAGTCCGGACCTGACCATAACTACCTAAGCCGGCCCTCCCTGCCTAATTACCCTAGCTCCCCCCACCTTCCTTCCCTAACTGTTGCGTAGTTATGGCGAGGAATGCCCCTACAACGATAACTATGCAACAGTTAAGGACGCCCGATCCAGACTAAAGGATTTCCTTAATTACGCCGGGCAACATCTGTCCGGCGCATGCGCAGATCGGCTAAACAGCCAATCTTACGCATATGCTCGCCGTAACTACAGCGTCGGGTGGAGGTCTGGATCAGGCCCTTAGGGCCGTATTCACACCTAAGAGTGAAAGAATAATGCTTCTCCTCATGTCTGAATTCAGCGATTGATCAACACTTACAATAAGTTCCCAAGCTTTCTATATTCATCTACTAATACAAGGGTCCCCCAACCAAATACCCAGATACCTTATTCTGTGACAACCAATAAATACATATTTGATCCAACATAGATTGACGATTGACGTTGTTACAACTGTGCCCAGGACAGTCATTTCAGTTAGGCCATTGTTTTGCATAATACTGAGACAAGGCAAAAAAAATTGCTTCCTAGTATTTAGAAACTGGTTTTCAAAATCTAGAAATAAATCCCAATCTTCTGTTAGACAGTATGTTGATGGAAATTTCATTATACTCAAATTGCTCTACAAATTCATAACTTATTGTTTGGCAGAAGGGAAAAGTAAGAAAGAAGAATAGAGAGGTATTTAACTCTGATATATGACAACTTATAAAATGGAGAATCCTTTGGATAAAAACAAATTGACTGAGAAATGAATGGTTAAATGAGTCATTGGTTCTTTAGAGATGGGGAATCACTGAAGACCAGAGAGACTGGAGATTGTGAAGATATTTTCCTAGTTCACAAATTACAAGTCTCTGTATATGCCATATTTTTTCTTTTGTAAGTAGACCACCAAACTGTTCTAAGTAAGAAACCAGACATGTCTTATGAAAAGCCGCTTGTCAGACTGGGTTTGAGTTATGGGTAAGTTGTGAGTAGTTTGTCAGATGAAGTCTCTATCGGGACTTGCAAAAATGAAAGGAACTGATCTGTAATTAAAAGATGATTCTCAAGAAAACAAAAACTAGACAATCCATTCTGTCTGGAATTAAATCTTTTAGATAATTAAATATGGAGTTTTACATATTATATATCAGAGCTATATAACGACAGCAGATCTAGATTATGAATGTTGTAAACCTTCTAAACAGAGGGGAACAAGAGAGGATTTTGTTGAGTTTTACATTAATAGAGAATAGAGAATAATAGTAGACATTGCCTTAATGGTCCTGATCCAGACCTACGCCCGCTGTCACCAGGGCGGCGGGCATAAGCGCAAGATCGGCTTTTCAGCCGATCTGCGCATGCACCGGGCAGATGTTGCCCGGCGTTGCTAGGCAACGCCCGATCGTGTCCGTAGCAGCGCCATAGGGACGCTGGAGGGGCCGTCCCCCAGCGTCCCTACGCTCACGTTACAGCTGGTGGGCGTGGGAAGGTAAGTAAATGAGGTTGGGGGGGCGTGCTAAGAGGTCATACGCTCCTGTGCGAGCGTATGGCCCCTTCCTTACGCCGGCTGAAGTTAGGGTAGCCTTCAGCCGGC
>WWET01005906.1:2162-12259 GCA_011038615.1 Limnodynastes dumerilii
AAAGTTTGATTTAGGATTGTTTAGTTTGTCCCATTACTTTTGGTCCCTTAAAAAGTGGGAGGCACATATAGAAACCATTGTAATTCCTACACCGTTCACCTGATTTGCATGTAAATACCCTCAAATTAAAGCTGAAAGTCTGCAGTAAAAAGCACATCTTGTTTCATTTCAAATCCATTGTGGTGCTATATAGAGCCCAAAATATGAGAATTGTGCCAATATTTATGGACCTGACTGTAAATGAAAGCTTAAAAACTAAGGAAGGTATAGTAAGACTATAACTGGGGCATGAGAGTCTTGTCAGTGGTAAATGGGCTATGGCTGATTACACTGGTAGACAATTGTTTTGTAACAGGGATCCGCATGTGTTATTACTGGTATCCGCATGCTATCTCCCCTGTGTCACACTACTTTCAGGCTGGACAAAAGGCTCTTGGCACATGAATTTTTCTGTTCCAATGATTTGAAGGGAACTGGAATACCACTGCTCAGGCTGCTACTTGTGTCTGACAAATGTTTTGAGTATCAACTTCAAGTCAAAGCACACCATGACATACCTAGACTTATTGTCCGCCGTGAGGCCTATTCCTCACACTGTAGAAATGCCTGTGCCTCACACTGTAGAAATGTCTGTGCTTTAAAGCTTCCAGAAAAGGTAAAACTTTGAAAAAATGAACAAGAAATGGAGCTTTCAGAGCATGGTGACAATCAAGTAAAGCTGGGCATACACTAGAAAGATTATCGGTCCAAGCAGGGGGTGGCCTGATAAACGGGACGATTTCCCGCTAGGGAAATGTTCCTGTTATCGGCACCATACACCTCCCCTTCCGGGACCGATAATCCTAGCAGAAAACGGGAGGGCAGCGCTCTCAGTACTGCTAGATATGTATGTACTAAGCTGCTCTGACAGCTTAGAAGTATACCTTCAAAGCTGTTAGAACAGCATAGTAGATAAATATGCAGCAGCGGCTATTGCAGGGAGCAGTACAGACAGGGATCAGCTGAAGCCACGCTTCACACAGCACAGCTTCGCATGATCCCTGTCTGTACTACTCCCTTCAATAGCCGCTGCTGCATATCTATGTACTATTCTGCTCTGACAGCTTTAAAGTATACCTTTGAAGAATAGGGAGCCATTCAGATAGCTGATTGGCTCCCTTAAAATATTGCGAGCTTGCGATTTAAATCAAACACTTTGAAAGATCAAATAAGTGTTTGATGTGTGCAGAGTGTTTCTGGTGCGTTTATTTGATGTTTGAAAAATTGATCCTACAGCGATTATTTGCCCGATTACCCGATAATTGGGTGATCGGGTTGATAATCGCTCTAGTGTATGGCCAGCTTAAGTCTTGACCCAACCTTTTACCCAAGGAGATCTCAATGACCGTGTCCAAGATTTGAACCTAAAAAGCAGAGTTTTGGGGATCCAGAATAAGAGGCTGTGTTTTCATACAGAGGCATAGTGACTTAAGGATTTATTTGCCCTTGAAGATGGACTCATATTTTGCCACGTCTCTGAAGTTCCACTTCTTGGACTCACACCAGGGACCAGATTTACTAAGCTGTGGGTTTGGAAAAGTGGAGATGTGCCCCATAGCAACCAATCAGATTTTATCTGACATTTTCTAGTATGTAATAGGAAAGTGAGAGCTAGAATCTGATTGGTTGCTATGGGCAACATCTCCACTTTTCCGAACCCGCAGTTTAGTAAATCTGGCCCCTGGACATCTTCCTAGTCAGTCTTGAGGTAGTCAGTGATAAGCATGGTGAATGATTTTACTAGGACATTTCCATAATGGAAAAGGGCAAGTGGAGTCCAAGTATGCTGGCTGGCTACTGTTGGAAACTTAAAAGTGATGCAAATCACAGCAGTAAATACCATACTAGTTTGAATTAAGCACAGAAAATACTATACAATGCACTTATATGGAGTGTGGGTTCCCTTTACGAACGGCCCACATTTCCAAACTTGCAGCTTAGTTAATCTGGCCCTAAGGGTTAAAAGTATGCAGCGCTTTGTATTTTTTTTGTTTAAAAGCACATTTAAAAAATTTTATTATAAAATTCAATAATAAAAATTTGTGCGGCAATTTTTTAAAGATAAATTGCTGTGATTTAAAGCTAAATCGCAGCAAATTAGCCCTTCAAAAATCAACACACATCGCTGTTTATTATAAATTACCAGCACAAAATGCGCCTTAGTAAATCTGGGAAGCCAAATCTCTGTAATTGCAGCCATACAGAACAGACAAAATGCACAATACATTTAAAAGACAACTGAGAGGTTTTTATCAGTTGTCTTTTTAGTGTATTATGCATTTTGTCCATTCTATTAAGAAAAACTCAGTTTTAATCAGAAATAATATATTTTTCAATAAAGAATACTTTATTATACTATACAAGACTATAAGAAATTATTTGGAATTCCTTGGAAATTCATGAATTGTAGGAATCAAATATTCGAGCTGTGTCTACAGAGGAAGCGCCTTTTACAAACAGCCTTTATACAAAAATATATGAGTGATTGTTGTTACTAAAAAGCTTTTTTACAACATCAACTAAGAATCTAATTGATATGACAAGGACGATTCTTCCAATAATGATGTATCGTGGTGTTGTTTTACACTTTTTACACTGTGTATGAATAAAGATTGTGGCTATTTAAAGCGTATATACTTGCACCTGCATGACCCTGCTTATGATGATGATAGTTATGATGACAATACACAGGCACATGCAAAAGAAGCTGGGGGAGTTTTTCTTATTTAAATATTCTGTGCCCCTCCCCCCCCGCTACAACATAACAAAATAAATAAATAATTCCTATCCAACAGGGCATGCTGATGCTTGTAGAACTACAAGCACCAGTATGCCCTGCTAACCAGGACCCCTTGCTCCATATATTTTTTTAATTCTATATTTGGGCATTTTATGGGCATTTGTGGTGGCGCAAGTATACATTTTTTTAGATTATGGGGACATTTTTATTACGCAGCGGGCCCTGGATAGCAGGTTCTCCAAGCACCAGCATGCCCTGGCATCCAAGGGCATGCTGGTGCTTGTAGTTCTACAGGCATCAGCATGCATGGTCAGGCCGGTATTATTTATTTAATTCATGGAGGGGCGGCGGGAGAAGGGGTTAATTTTTTACTTATTTTTTTAAAATAGAAAGTAAAAATTGCCTGTGCTTGGAGCAATTATGACTCTAAAGAAACACCGACCTCTGAATAGTACGTTTCAGCGGATCCACATTGCCCTCTGAATCCGGTCCTTTGAGTGTGCAGTCTTACTGCTAAATGCTAATTGCCAGTAAACTACAACTCTGAATCAGCTACATAGGTTGAAAGCAAATTGACCTCCTAATGGCCCACATAAGGTACAGTATTTAATGATCTACATGACACTAGGGGGCTGATTTTTTCACCTTTTTTTTTAGGCGCAAGTGTAAAGCTGAGCAATTTTTGATTGTGAAAGCAGAATTTAAATTGAGAGGTGAAGTTTCTTATCTTAACTCTAATTTATAGATTAAACACAAAGCTATGCAGTATGTTAGTTCTATGTGCAAATAAAAAGTATTTTATTTGCATGTGAAATATGTTAAATTACTTAACACCCCTTACTTTTCTAGAAATGGTTTAGCCGAGCAGTACACTTGCACCTGTTTTGCCCTTACTCTCAAAGTCTAAACCAGCCCCTAGAAGAGGAAATGTTTGAGATAAAAATTTAGACAAAATGTTCACAATCTGAAAATACTGGGTTGATGTGATAAAGCAAACAATGATGATCTATAATCTAACCAATGTCAAAATCTGACATGTCTGATATCCCAAAGTGTAAGCAAGAAAAAGACTAACCATGCAGGCTATTTAGTTAGTGAAACAGTCATTTGAATGGGAGGGATACTGAAGTAATAAAAGTAAATGCATAAGTACAGGGTCTATGATCTATTATCCAATATGCAAAACCAACTGCACATACTGTAATTGCACCAGAAAAAACACTTGCAGAATTATTATGTAATAAACTTGTACATTTGTAACCTTGTACATTTACAAAACTATTCAGGTAAAGAACACTGGGTGAAGGTACTTTATAATAGTACTGCATTCTCTTCCAACCTGGAGATGGTGATATTGTTGGAGAAAGACCAAGGACCGGATTCTGAGTTCCGTGCATGTGTGATGCAGAATTGCACATGCTAATTTGCATACGGGCCCATGAATGACAAGGCATGCTTGCGTTTGTAGTACTACTATTGGCAGCATGCCCAGCACCAAAATCACTACACATGCCCACTTCTTTAAAAAAAAAAAATACAGTACCATCCCCAAAAATACTATGAAAACGTCCACGTGCCCCCCAAAAATGTGAAGTTACAAAAAAAAGTGCCTATACCCGTCACCTTCTTTAAAAAAAAAAAAAAAACACAGCCCACATATAAAATTTTAAAAATTGTCACATGTGCTCCCCAAAAATCTAAAGAAATAAAAACAATATTAGATCCCTGTCTCCATCCTTTAAAAAAAAAAAAAAACAGTGCCCATATAATTAAACTTATAAAAAATGCCACATGTGCCCACATAATACAATAAATAAACAATGCCACAAGTGCCCAAATAATAAAATAAATAAACAATAGTAGTACTTCAAACGCAAGCATGCCTTATCATTCATGGGCATGCTTGCACTTGTAGTTCCACGAACGGCAGTATGCCTTGTCGGTCTGTACTGCATTTATTTATTTTTTTTAACATAGGTTGCAGTGGGACAGGCGGGGGGAAAGGGGTTTGTTTTTTTAACAAATGAAAAAAAATGTTTAAAACAAACCTACGGTCGGAGCAATTAAGGCTCCGACTGGTTTTTAACTAGTCGGATGTGCCTTGCACATCTGCATACTACTCTGAAGTTGTGGCAGCAGGCAGGCGGAGAAAGGATTTATTTTAAAACAAAAAGTGTTTGTTTGTTTTTTTTAATTTTTTTTTTCAGCTTCCGTGAGCTGACCCTACGCTTACACCATCCCTGAGAAGCGTAGGGCTTGTTACGCATCCACCGGACTGGTGTGCACGGAGTATTTAAATGAGAAAAGCTGAGCTTTTCTCATTTAAATATTCTGGCACACCCCTTTTTTCAGCCGGAATTGTATACTGGCGGATACCATAAACTCCGCCAGCAATACGACTTCCTTGCGCATTTAGCGCATGCGCAATTTTTAATAAAAGCATTGCAATGACTGTGCGTGCACAGTAGCACGCATCGGAAGACTCCGGGCTCATAAGCAATGTGCCTGGAGCTCTGAATACAGCCCGGTATCTCTGATCATACTTAACTTGTAAGTATCTCCATACAATAGGGCATGACATCCAAAAATACGCTTTGTGGGTGGAGAGAGGCATTTAAATTGTACAGTATGGATTGGATTAGGCACTTCCATATGACAAGGCGATATGTACAACCAGAGAAGAAGTTAAGGCAGGGTTCTGAACACGTACGTCATCTATGTTGCGTGCATACGAGGGGAGTGCTAGGGGGATTGCATTATACTTAGGAGTGCATAACTTGGGTATGCTTGGGTACAAAAAATGACCTCAAGTCTGGATCAGGCCCAATATGAGTAATTTGGTTATCCAAAGCAAAAAAAAAAGGACTAGATTTACTAAACTTCTCAAAACTTCTCAAAAGGAAATTTGGAGTTGTTTCCCATAGCAACCAATCAGATTTTAGCTGACATTCATAGGAAAGTGAGAGCCTAGAAACTAATTGGTTGCTTTGGGCAACAACTTCAATTGTTTTTGAGAAGTTTAGTAAATCTGATCCCTGGTATTTTGGATTACTGCCAGTCCCATGACCATATAATGAAATCTGCATTTGTAGTGCAAGAATTCTGAAAAGAACATTGTGCAAAATTCTTGACAAAGGTAGATAAAGCTGCACCAGACAAAAGGAGTGTTCTTTTAGATGGAGGTACAGACTCTGAGTATAATTACTTTGTGACTAGAGGTATATGGGCTGTATGTCCTATTGTAATATTTAGCAAATTACTAGATAGACAGACAGACAGATGGATTGAAAGCAAAAAGCACCATCATGAGGTATATTAAAACTTATGGGTAGTATTTAATCTGCTATATAATCACAATGGGGTAGATCCAGAACTAAGTACGCTAGCGTATTTACACTAGATGGAGACGTAAAAACGCTATTTCGCATGTACTGCGAATGCACGCAGCAGATGTTACGACATGTAACGCTGAACGTATGTACCAGACAATTATCAATAGCGTAACTACAAACGAAGGTGCGTGCCAGCCATACGACACCCGTGATTACACTTCGGAGGCGGGGTGAGGCATTTAAATCGTACAGTATGGGCGTGCCTAGCAGCGTAAGTACGTGCAGCCATTACAGCCGACAGGAGTTACGCTTGGAAAAGTTAAGGTAGGGTTTGGAAAGCGTAAAACACGGCTAAACTACGTACGGCCGAGGGGAGTGCATAGTAAATACGCTACGCTAGGAAACGTAATGGAAACTTTGCTCTGGAACTGATTCAATATGTGTGTCTTGTTCTGTTAGCCTGTAATGACATCCTGGTTATATGGGAACATTTCTCACGTTGGCAGAGAGTATAAATATAACCCACTGACAGTACAACTGTTATTAGCGCTGGGATGTAATACAAGCAGGACATAAGTTGTGTCGATGGTACCAGGTGTTTTTTTATTTTGCCAAGATTTTCCCCTTGGCTTTAACACTTACAAGACGAGATCTGTTACAGAAGAAGATCCCATCAAAGAAGGTCAATTTTTTTTTTATTTTACAGTATTTAATTTGAACTTTTATTTTTGCTGTAAAGGCCTGGTCCTATTTTTTATTAAGTAACTAGGGGGAACATTTACATGACATGGTAAGCACCGGATGACAGGTCATGCTGGCACTCTCCAAGCGCCTGCATGCCATGGCGTCCTTGGGAACGCTGGTGCTTGTAGCACTACAAGCATCAGCATGCCCTATACTTTGAAAATGTGCATTTTACCATTTTTATTTGAAGTGGTGGGGGGATAAGGTGGGAAGGGGAGGGAAGGCTGCGGCACCGTAACCCGCATCCGGAGCTTGTAAGGCTCTAACTGCGGGTATTTTACACAACTACCAGTTTTAGATACGGCTTTTCAGAGTTGCTTGTTTCTGCATTACGGATCCATTTAAAACTCTGAATCCGGCCCAGATTTTTCTTCTGTTCATTCACTTTGCATTTTATTAATTGATATAATTTAACTATTAACACTTTTATTTCTTAAAGCATTCTTACTTTGCAGCATTTTCTCCACACCTGTCTAAAACGTACTGCAGAGTATTGTATATTCCCTTGTTTTATTTTATTATATATTTCATTGCAAAACAGATTCCTACATTCTTTTATAAATGGCCTAATAACAGGTTATTTAAGCCTTCAAAACATTTCAAAGCATTTGTTGGCTGTGGTAGAAATGCACAGGGACAGGAAGTGATGTGAATGAATAAACATTCTGTTATCATGCCAATTGCACTGATGTAATAAAAATGAAGTATGATAATAAAAAAAATCTAAGCATGACACTGCGGAATTAAAGGATGCACGGTAGTTTTTCTAAATTACTAGCAAGCTTAGTATATTGAGTTGGTGCATATGGCCCTCTAGTGGTTTATTGAAAAGCTTCATCAATGAGATCTCAATTATTCTTGTCTTATGTTATTTCAGTAATATAAAATCTATTGCTCCTCAAAGAAATGCATTTTCAGATGTAACAAATTACTTTTTATTTTTTAGTTCTTAGGTTTGCAATAAATCTTTATTTTCTACCATGAGAAAATAAACAAAATGAATACACTATCAGTTCTTACTGTGAAGTGAATGATGCTCCTCATTGTAAAATATTTGTCAGTGCAGTTAAGTAACACGTTTAATTTAATTTTGTTGGACTCCTAGGAGGACCAGTCAGCTCTGGCCTGTGGTGCACAAAACTGAAAGTAGCCTAAATTTTAAGATTAACACACTCATTGGCTACCATAATATATTCTATGATAAACAACCCTTTAAACAGACTGCTTAAAAGGTTTTTTCACTATAAGTCTTTTCCTTCTAATGATTGCACTTTCACTAGTGTTCTCCCTTTCACTCAATGGGCTCGATTCAATTAGACGCTAAGGCCGCAATATTCTGATTGTGAAGGTAAGTGCGCATAAAAATGGCTGTTACGGTAACTGAAATATGAGGATTTTAATGCGCACCTCTATGAAGTGCACATTAAAATCCTCGATAAAAATGCCAGCACTTACCTTTGTGATCAAAATAATGCAGCATTCACGTTTAATTGAATCGGGCCCAATAAGCAGGGTCATTTAACTTAAGCTGGTCACATACAATAGATAATTAGGCCAATCAGCTGATTATGAAATAATTGACCTGATTGTTATGTAGATTCCACAACCTTTAGGCCGATCCCATTAGGATCAGTACAAGGCACTGGGGAAAAAGCCCCCATAATGTGGCAGTTGCAGGGGAAGACTGGTAAATTTTGGCCTGAGGGCAATCCTGACTACTATCACTTAGCAACTGATTCTTTGCTGACTATCAAACAGAGCTTAAACGAAGGTCGCAGGCTCCATCATTTAGCATCTTTTGCTGACCCCAAAAGAATTTGGTCTTGCAAGTTCTAGGTAACTAGCGGCTCAAATCAAGGAGGACTGGACCAGCTGTTTTGCAACTGTGTGATGTCCCCAGCAATCTATGTGTCTGTCACCCAGGAGAATGCATAATGTATGGCTGTCCTTACTTATAGCTCAGGTTTCTTCACTGCAGGAATGATAGGACAAAGTAGTTCTAATGATTAGTATTATTACTTCTGAATTAATTTGTCATAGAAAAATCTCAGTAGTGCCAAAGGCGACAAAAATCCCAGCTATATACCTCTATAGCTATATGTACCAAAACCCTGGTGAATAAATAAACTTTCTCCTATCATACAAAAGGACAAAAATACTTTAACCAACGTATGCTACTGTCTAGGGCAAACTACAACTCCCTGTATGCTCCATCAGCATAGACATAACTGATACCTGGTAAAGCATGCTGAGACTGGCAGGTCACATGTTACCTATGCTTACACTAAAATGAAACCATAAAGAGTGAAGTGTGAAGAAAACCAAGAATTAAAAAAACCAAAACATGTTTCCTAACCATTCAGTAAATTCATCAAGGGTGACATCACACATTAAAGTGTATGTAGGCCAAAAACAACATACTTATTGAGCATAGTTAACTTGCAAACTTACATTGAACATTACATTGCATATAGTGCAGTTTGTGGATGTGCTGTATTTATCATAAATATTGCAAATAAATATATTATTGTGTCTCACAGCATTATGGTCATGAGTTTGAATCCCAGACTAGGCCTTATCTATGTTTAGTTTGCATGTTCTCCCTGTGTCTGCATGGGTTTCATTAAGGTGCTCCGGTTTCCTCCCACACTCCAAAAACATGCTGATAGTTTAACTGGCTGCTGAATAAATTAGCCCTAGTTTGTGTGTGTATATGTTAGGGACCATAGCATGTAGCTCCATTAGGAGTAGGGACTGATGTGAATGTAAAATACTCTCTGTAAATAGCGCTATATAAAAACCTGTTAGACATCACACAGTGTATGTAGGCCAAAAACAACATACTTATTGAGCATAGTTAACTTGCAAACTTACATTGAACATTACATTGCATATAGTGCAGTTTGTGGATGTGCTGTATTTATCATATCATAAGCAAATAAATATATTATTGTAGTCTCACAGCATTGAGGTCATGAGTTTGAATCCCAGACTAGGCCTTATCTATGTTAAGTTTGCATGTTCTCCCTGTGTCTGCATGGATTTCATCCAGGTGCTCCGGTTTCCACCCACACTCCAAAAACATGCTGATAGTTTAATTGGCTGCTGAATAAATTAGCCCTAGTTTGTGTGTGTATATGTTAGGGACCATAGTATGTAGCTCCATAAGGAGTAGGGACTGATGTGAATGTAAAATACTCTCTGTAAATAGCGCTATATAAAAACCTGTTAATAAATAAATT